>CAEGAG010104571.1:0-114996 GCA_903067065.1 Brachyrhaphis terrabensis | reverse complement strand
TGTCTCTCACTGTGTTGTTGTAATTGTTGTTTTTATTCAAATCACTTAATATATATACACCAAGACTAAAAGCACTGTCTCCTGGTTCTTTTCACACATCAGACTCCTAAGAAAGAACACTCTTCTGATGCTGCTTGTGTAGCCGTAGTTAGCTGCCTAGCCCAACACTTGTTACACAAGGAATTTCCGGTAAGCGTCATAGCATAGCTTCCTTCACAACCGACCCGGTGCATTACATACATCACGGGCAAGCATTAGTGATTGGGTAAAATTAAATCCAATTGTTAAAAACTTCCACAGAGTCCTCATCTCCCAACAGTAATTCAAAACTTAGAACAAAGATTTGGCTTTTACTAGGCTAGTAACCTTTTTTAAACTTCTGCTATCTTTATTTTAGTAACTGACCCTTGTTTGCTCCGGATGCTGACATTCATCTGCCAAACTGCCCCCTATTGGTGGAGTATTTGATCTGTACAAAATCTTCAGAACTTTCCATAAGCTTAATAGCAAGAGACCAATTGATTTAGGTTAAGTACTTATGGGGGAAGTCCAAGTTACTTGGAAATAAAAAACACAATCAGTCGTATTGTTCTTTGTAAAGTGGTATAAGTCTACCTTCTGACATTTCCCAACTGAGTATACACAATCCCAACCACCGGCATGTGTTTTAATCTGTTTCATCAGGCCTGTTTGGAGAAGAATAAATCACACCTGTAGCTTAGAGTCTAACTGACTCATAGAAACTTCTGAGCAACTAGATTAGCCAAATTCCCTCTGACTAGACATGTGAAACACTTAGGATATGGTTGTGTCCAATGGGAAATCTGTTGTTTGCTGTGCAGCGGCAGATGAGGTTCTACAATTCCAGTGGAAAGCAGAACTGGGCTGACATGCTACCATATCTGATCCTGGGAACATATCTGATCCAGATAAGGTTTTATTCTCAGGAGAGTGCCTTGTGTGTGTGGGACCCCAGGTCAGCGCCGGTCACGTTATGTACGGCGGACGCGCGGAGGAGTCCCAGAGAGACCGGTGAGGCTTGTGAGATTCACATAAACTCTGAGGGGGCGGGATGAGACAGAGCAAGCTTTGTTAGCTGCAGTCAAACATCTAAACAGACACACACACACTCATAGTCAACAATGACAGTTTGTGCGAGCATATGTACAGTATCCATGTGTGGCTGAATGCATGCCTGAACACGCATGTGCATCCCTTCTGCTCTGTGAGTGCCTGAAGTGTCTAGATCTGGGGAATGCGGCTCTGGTTCAGGCTCTCACATCTGCCCCTGAACCAGAACGATATCTCCTCGATATAGATACGCTCCCCGTCTCTCTGCCTGACTCCGTCCTTCAGTTGAGGAATGTCTCGTTCTTTCACTCCTCCTCCTCCGCTTGTCGCTCCAGCCATATCCCAGGCATATTTTTCCATCGTGCTCCAACAGTACATGTGAGAAACTTCTCCCCTCAGAGTGGGGTTAGGAGGTCAGTGTTACAGTCACCCCCTGAGGAAGATTGATAACAGCCGCGATGTGATGTGTTTGTCCAAAGAATTTGTTGGCAAATCGTTGTGCGAGCACATCTTTTGTTTACCGAGAGATTTAACACTTTTTCTGCTGGTGCATTTTTTTCAGTGGGAGTTAAAGAAATGTTTGATAAAGCTCCGGAAATATGAAGAAATGTCACGAAATGAGACAATTTATCTAATTTTAAGGACTCTATGAGAACATTTCTTATGACTAAGATGTTGTGCCACGTTTTGTTTCTTGATTGGAAGCTTCCAATGTCTTGTTCTTTTTAAAGTGATATAAAGCAAATGCTCTTGACCCTGGCAGAGTGTGGTTATTTTCATCTTGGCTGCTTTCTCATGCCTTGTCATGCTACATTTTTCTACTTGTGCAAAAGTGTATAGAAACAGAAATGTTAAAATAATGGATATGATTCAAATGATTTATTCAAATGAGACGGTTCTTGAATATGGCTTCAAAGAAAAGCCATTTTTAGGCTACCCTGGCTTTGCATAAGTGTATGATGGTTCACTGATTGGACAAAGATCACATTTTTGAGGTTCATGATTGCTTAAATATTCTGGAGGATCTTACCCTGGGGGTCAGTCTTTGAATGCTATCTGTTAACCCCTTAACTGGCGGCGAAAAAGGCAGAGAACTCAGACAAACTAGATTTGTCCCATGGATGGGACACCACCAGTTAAGGGGTTAATGGATTGATCCTTTTGCCAATACAAAAGACATTTCCTTTCTGAAAGAGGTGTAATGGAGAGTCTTCAGTGCTTGAACTGATTGACTTTTTTCTTCAAGAACTTCATTTGGCAATCTAGATTTAAAGGGTATCTTTTGATCAAGTAACCCATCAATCAGAGCTCTATAAGCTGTCACCCGACCCTAACCTTTGGGTGATGGTGTCGAATCAACATTTGTGCAGCATCAGCAGCATGCGCGTGAACATCCAGTAACCCAGGACGTGACACCGCGTGTCCCAGAAAGGGAAGGTGGAGGTATTTACTGGAGAATAATAGGAAACAGACACTTCCTGTGTCTGTCATACCTCTGTTTCCAGAACCCTCTGACACGTTAAACTGGGAGAAGGAGCCACCTGGTGTTCTGGTGCTGTTTCTTTCGAAACTCCCAACTACAGATGCCCTCCCACCCTCTGTTTACGTCTCACCATGGAACAGGCTTCTGTGCGCTCGCTTGCGGCTGTTTACAGCTCCGCTCCAGTATGTATACAGCTGGACGTTTGTTTGCCTTTTCCTCAGGATCTGCCCCTCAGTTTACAGCGTAAGACCTCTGATCTCTGTAGCAAACAGCACGGCCAAAAGTTCTGTTCAAACTCACAGCGAGCAACATGTCATCCAACAATTGTTGTGGCGGTATCAGGTTTGCATCTTTGTTGCCTTCTCTGGAACTTTATCTATTGTCGCTGGTGGAGAACAATAAAACATCACTTAGCTGCGAACATCAGCCTTCAAGTCTTGACTCAGACTGTTAGATTTAGATCTGAACGTTGACTGTGCCATTCTAACATGCTTTCGATGTAAACCTTTCCATTGCAGCGCCGGCTGTTTCTTTAGGATTCTTTGCCACATTTTCAAGTCTTTTATAGCCTGTTTATACCTCCATTCATCTACTTTTGACCAGATTTTAGTAGTGCTGCATCCATCACTACGTTTCACCATGGATGTGTAAATCGATGTTGATCCAAAACATAAAAATGTTTTTCCTTTCCTTATTAAAAGAAAGACATCCAATTTGCAAATCCTTTTGGGCGTGATTCAAAAATAGTCTTTTGTTTTTGCAACAATAAGAACAGGATTTGGGTAGCTTTTTATTTAAAACTCAGGTCTTATTCACTATGAGATTAATGGAGAAGAGACTACATTGAGTGTTTTTTATTTTTATCTGTTTAATCATTATTTTACCAGGTAGTTTGTTTGAGATGAAGTCTCTTTTTTGAGGACGACCTGCCTAATAGGTAAGCGCTTGTTCAGTACACGAAACAATACTTAAAAGGTACAGACAATTAAAGTATCATAAAATCCACTACAAATACACACAAAATAAAAACTACTAAATATATTAATACCTCATAAAATAATTTAAGAATAGTATTTACACGCTTCAATTAAACAGCTTTCCAAGAAGAGTTTCAGATATCAAAGTGTTGGAGTATTTGTGACTTATTACAAATTATTCCAGGATCAATGTGCAGCATAAGATAAAGCTTTTATTTTATCAGCTTCTGAGCATAGTTTTACTCTAAAGTCTCCATTTGTATCAACTCCCTGAGCTGAACTGTAGTTGGAGGAACGCACTAAATCAGTGGCCGCGAATGCTCCCCACGCACTTTTGACAACCTTGCTTTAGTTTTGTGCTCCACTTGCAAATAAAAGCCTTTTTGGAGTTAGTGCCATAGCTGGCAGTGTGTGCCAATATGAGATAATACAGGAAACAATACCTTTTCTCTTTTTTTTGGTGCATATTTTGCAGTGTTTAAATTTCTGACTTTTCATTGTCTCTGTGTGTCATTCACCTGTTGCAACAAATGAAAGCAAAAAACCCCCCTCTTTTTTCACAAGTTTCCATCACGAATGATGCACTCATTTCACCAAAAGTCAGGAGGCACTGAGTCACTCAGGTCCTAAATCCTGTCCAGTAATCCTGATGAAACTCTGGCCGCCCCTACGCAAGAAAGTGAGTGGGCGAATTTCAACAACCATGTGATCTCAGACAGCGTCCATGGCGACCGTGAGTCACCTTTTCAGCCCGTCCAGTTCAGTCCAATGAACTGAATCCACCGCCTGGATTCGTCAAATAGACAATCTGGAGTCAAACGCTTCTTTTTTGACGCTTTAGTAATCGGGTTACAGTGTAGCTCATCCGGTTTGGTTTGAACTTCCCTTTAATGACTGTGAAGTGGGAACAAGCAGAGTATTTCCTGTAGGCTCCAGATGAGTGTCAGAGTCCAGGTAAAAGGTGAACTGGGTGCTTTAGTTCAACACCGGCTCCTTCCTCCTCCAGCCTCAGCGCAAGGCCAGCTATTTGCTTGAATCCATATTCTGAGGGAATTTAACAAATTGCGCTTGGTTTTCCAGGCGGAGAGCCAGCGTCACTGAGACAGACAGACCACGAGATATTTTGTTTTCCATAATAAGCGATGTTGCATGTTTTTTCCCTTTTTTTTTTTAAACATGTGGGAAATGTCTGTTATTTAGGGAAGAAAGTCCCCGCCTCTGTTTACAATCCCAGGACTATGAGGAATGCATTGGGCTGCTTCTGCTAGGCATCATGAATATTACAAATACTCTTCAGCTGTAGATTTGTATGTGAATCTAGTAAAAATTATTTCAGGGGTTTATGCAGATGCATCTTGCGGCATCTGTTGTTAATGCTGCATTCGGTGTATAATAGAAAGTCTGAAATTTTAAACTTTTAGTTTGAGAGAAAAATATTGAAATCATTATGAGTTTTTTGTTTTTTTTTAGCATCGCTGTCCTAAATGAATTTTTGCTTTTTACTGTTGTTAATGTAGAAGAAAAAATTTGCAACATTGCAAACAAATAACATCAAAACCGTTTTCACTTTCTGTTTATAATTTACAGTAAATTCTCTTTAATATCCAGTTGTGTTCAATACATTAAAATATGCTTTCCAAATGGGTTGTCAGAGTGTGAATGTACCATTTGAAAATAATCTTTAAGCAGTTATTAAAAACACTTTCCATTAAGGCCACATAATTAAAAAACAACTTTTCTTTATTACTCTGATATCACATTCTGATCTCTATTGTTTTGTTCACCAGTTTAAAATTTTAAAAGTCATTGTAAATGGTTTTAAAACACGAGTTTGTAATTAATTGATATAGTTTGTTACTTAGTGCATTGAGTTCCTGAACTGTTTAATAATATTCAAACTTATTGAACATGACTGCATATACAAAAAGAAATCAAAGGTAAGAAGATAGAAGTACAACAGATTGATTTTTAAAATTTATTTATTTTTTGCTTCAGACTGGAGAATATCTGAGCTGCTCGTTAGATGAGATGTTTTTGAAACTAACAGAAGAACAGGCTGAGTCAGAAAGAGTGGTCTGGGTCGGCGTGTAGGAATTCATCATCATGAGACGCGTCAGACTGGACCGTTGACGCGTGGAAGGCTGAAGTGTTTCAAAGCGGACCTCGCCTTCGTACTTCAGACGCTCTAATAAAGGCTTTCAAGCATGTCCACAAAACAAGGCACTAATGATCCCTTTCACTGCCTTTTATTACTGTTGACACACAGCAAAAGTATTCATGTCCCTTCAGCGTTTGTCACGCTGCAAACAATTTTCAGTGTGTCGTGTTGGATTTTTATCTGATGGACAAAGCCAAAGTGTTGCATAATTGTGCTGCGGAAGGAAAATTATACAGGAGTTTTGAAATTATTATAGTTAAACATTTGAAAAAATGTGGCGTTTACTTGTATTTAGTACTTCTTTTGTAGAAGTAAAAGCTGCAGGTATTTTGAGGTGTGTCTTTATCAACTTTGCACTTCTAGAGACCGGATTTTGTAACCAAAACTTCAGTAGCATTAACTTTGGTCAAGATTGCACAACGGAGTTTTAGGAGCACTCTAAGAAAATGAAGTGATAAAATTGTGGGAATAAAGCAGAAATAATATGAGAATAAAGGCATAATGCTACAACTTTATTCTCAAAATATTATGACTTTATTCTTGTATTATTTCAACTTTGTTCTCGTACAATTTTATTCCTGTAATCTTCATTTTCGTAATACTACGACTTTATTTTTGTTTATATTGTCTCAATTTTGTATGATAATATGACTTCATTCTCAAGATACTATGATTTTATTTTTGTACGTCTTCTTGTAATACTATGACTCATAATATTATGAGAATATTACTGTTATTACTGTTATCATAACAGAACTGTTTTGAGAACTGTTCTCGATAATACACGCTAAAAACTCAGATAATAATCTGAATTTATTATCGTGATGTTTGGCTTTATGATTTTATTCTGCTAATTTTATTTTTTCATTAATTTTTCTTCTTAGAAGGACCTTTATACTCCATCATAAAATTGACCAGAGAACCTTGTTCCAAATGTTTGCGTGCATCCTACATGCCTTGTAAAGCTTGTGTTACCATGGTGACCTAAAATGTCTTCAGAGAAAAACAATAAAGGAAAGTATTACCTCCAGCAGATGACTGTTGACTAAAGAAGGTAATATAATTGCTCATTTGTTGTCTGGAAATGACTTAATTAAAACAGCTTGTAATCGTCTTGCTCAGATAGTAGTCTTCTTATAAGGTTTCACGTTGTCCTGTCTTTAAGTTGACAGCAGTAATGACTGATATACGTGTTCAATTAAAAGTTCATTCGTCGAACGGTAACGCGAGCATGTTGGCGCGGCAGCAGCGTTTGTTGCGGTCGACGTGAGTCGTCGAGTTCCGTGCCAGCGGCGATGCAGCCAGGCTGCGAATGTGCAGCCGAAGGCAGTCTGCGGTCCGGAATGCGAACCATCTGGAACGGTGCATTATTTACCGTCGCATATGTCGGGAAAAGAAGCTCCTACAAGTTCCCTCTCACTTCACACCGCAAGGTGTTCCCATCCTCTCACTCATGCCAGGCGCAGGTTTTGATTATGTTGAGGAGGGTTTCATTTCAGATTCCTCTTTTTTGTTGTTGTTATTGCAGTTTAAGTAATTATAAACTGCCTCCATGTCCCAGATTTTCTTTATGTTCTCCAGCAATGCTGAACTCAAGCAGCCCACTCCCATCTGCCTCCGCCTGCTTCTGCTCAGCTCAGAGAAAAAGAAACACTTTGGTAGCAGTTCACTGATGACAAACAAGTGTCCAGAAACATGCCAACTGGGAAATAGCCAAGAAGAGAAAGACAATCAGGAGTCTTTTATTGCCTTGATCCTGAACACTTTCTTCTCCACCCTGTTGTTTAATTCTTCCTATTTCTTAAAAAAATAATGGACTGGTAAAAACTCTTAAAGTTTTGTCAGCCCCATGTCATGATTTCTGTTATTTGATGACCCAAATGTAGTCAGTAGTTCTCATTAAGGTGAGTTGATTCGTACAATTATTGGCACCTGGATGGAAAGCAGGTCTAGACGACTGAGGGACAGTGAATAGTACACACAGAACACAACACAACATTAGAATGAATGATAATCAAAAGATAACAGAAAGAACACTGAATCGGAAGATCAGGGAAACGCTAAGGCTACATTCACACCAGCCCTCTTTAGTTTGTTTGCCTAGAAAGTCCGGTTTGTTTGGGAAGGTGTGAATGCGCAATCGAATGCTGATGTGTGAAAACTAGCGAATTCTGGTCTTGGTTCTTTTGACGTTAACTCCGGCATGGTTCGAATGCATATGCAGATGCAAGCATTCCTGCTTTTGGAGAATTCTCCAAAAGGACTATGTTGCACTGAGCAACAATACAACCAAAACAAACGCAAGACTGTAACATTAGCTGGAGAAAAGGCTCATGGTCTTTTCCCATAGACAAGAGAGAAATCCTACAACCGCTAAAACCACCAGCAGAAAATGTAACAAGTGTTACGATTCCAGTCCCCAATCAAACCGAGTCTAACAGATAATCGGGTGTGAAAGCACCCTAAGTGACCAGAAGACTGGGTTTCAAATGGAGAAATGAGATACCTATGGAACCCCAATGCCTTGCAATCAAAAATAATGACAACACAAACTCAAAGTACCATGGGACATGACAGACCCCGTTTCCCAAAGGGTAGACTCCAGATCCCTTGATCAATCCATAACACCTAAAACGTCCTGAACACAGTGAGGGCCTTGGAGGGAGTTCTTAAAAAGTCCAAAAAATAAAATAAGAGCTCCTTCCAAACTGTCCAAGAAGCAAACTTTGTGCATTTTTGGACAGTTAGGAATAAGTTTGTAAAACAAAAGCCCAAAAAATACTGTCCAAGAAGCACAGAGTTTGTGAGGCTTGCCCGTAGGCCACATGAACTATGTCAGAGGTCAGCTCAGAGGTCACCGGAGCCAGTGATGGAGAATCTCCAGAGATCAGTCTGAAAGCTGCCAGAACTCACAAAACAAAATCAATGTAGGAATGAATCAATGAACTTATTTTATACATTCCACCAAAAAAAAGGACAAAACACACAAAACATAGTTCCATCTGATACTAAGTTACACACAAACACACCACTTGTTTGGTGAATATGTCTGTAAATGGGGTATGGAGAAGTGGAATTTATTTGATCATCATCTTGTAGTGACATAATCTTCCCATTTCCTGTTTCCCTTCTGAATCAAAAGCCACTCATTAGCCGAATGTATCACCAGCAATGTATCATCATGACATTTCAATTCGTCTTTATGTGCTATATTGTATAAGATATAAATAACTACATGTATTTTCTGGAATTCCTTGCCAAGTCAGCTCTTCCTCCTACTTTCAGTGGGTAAGAGATTTCAGCCAGTCAGCTTTCTATTTCATTTCACAAAGATATGAAAACAAATAAGTCTAGATGCTGGCATACAACGTGTCTTGTGAAAGTGGCGTAAAATGAATATTTAAAGAAATACTAAAAGCTAAATTTTTGAGTCAGAGATGCACTGATTATGGTCAAATTTGACCTTATTTCGATTTCATTTGAAGAACCATAATATATGAAGGTATAACAGAACAGCATTAAAAATATTTTTTTAACCCTCCCGTTGTTAGCGGTCACTAAGTATTTGTATTTTGAGCTCAGGCAACGTCACACTGTATGTGAGAGAGATGGCATTGAATGAAATGGTCTTGTTTTTTTTTAAAATGGGTAGACATTTTTAACTAGCTTTAGCATGTTAGCAGAACTGGCATTACTAAAGCAGCACCCTCTATCTACCTTCTATAGAAAATGCATATGTTCATCTTCACTCTGAGAAGTTTCGATATCTGTCATCATTTTCAAATCAACCAGTTCCATAACAGACAGGTGTTGAAATCTCACGTAGCAACTTTGATGTAAAACATCTAACACTCTTTCACGGCCTAAATTAATCTGAGACATGTTTCAACATGTCATAAGAATGTATAATTTATTTTCCAGATAACTTATTAGGTCTCTTTGCTTTCTTTGACTCCACTTTCAAAAGCTCCTCAACAGTACATAAAACAGCTAACAGTCTTCTTCACTCAGCAGCAGCATCCACAGAGAAGACTGTTTTCATTTCATTCTGGTACAAAGTAGCTGTGATGTGTTCACTGACCAGGAAAAGTTAAGTTTTTGTAGTTTCTAACAGCCTGGTCTCTCATCAGCTCCCATCAAGGAGAAAATAATTAGATTCTAGAAATTTCTAGGTGCTTCCCCTCTAAAAACACTTTTAAAAAAAATTGTTTTCTATTAGAGCATTTTGTTTTTCACTCAAATGAACTTGCAAGCTCATTTTTCAATTCCCCAACATGGTATTATTCAGAAAATTATTAACTACTACCCAACTTTTTTAAAACAGTGCTTCCGCCATGTCGTCTTCTCTGCTTTTGTTCTGTGCTAATGAACAAAAGTGTATTTTTGGTACAATATACAGTGAACTTTTTGGGGTCCCTCTGACATTAGTTTTCAGCACCTTACTAATATTGTTTTTCTGTCTGTCAATCAATTTTCCATATCCACATTATCCTGATTTACCAGCATATTCTGGTCTCCAGATGATTCCCTGCATGCATTCTTATAAGTGTCTGTTTGAATTACAAATGTTGCAAATAAAAGTCTTGTAACTGGTTTGACAGTTACAAAAACCTTTTTTCATCTTTTTTGTTTTTTCAGAACACATTCATCTCATCCAGTGACCTTCCCTGAGTGAAAATAGCTTTTTTAAATTTATTTTAATGGCTTGTTGTTTGTTCGTTGTTTCATTCATAGCCATTGTTTTCAGCGGAGCGACTTTAGTGGATAGTTTGAGTAGTTCCTCTTTTCCAAAACAGACCACTGACAAATATAACATCAGCCCCCGGGACCATCAAAGAGGAAACATTGCTGCGATGTTGTTGGATGCTGTGTAATTACACGCAGTCTTAACCCACACATCTTCTTGCTCTCTCATCCTGTGGGTCCAGAGAGGGTTGGGTATCATCCTGGCCTCAACAGCATGTTGTGGCTTCAGTCTCTGTGGTTCTAAAAGCTCTTTCTCGGGGACAGATTTGGTTGAACTCAGCACATAATGGTGTTTGGTTACAACAGAAACACGATGATGAAGTAATGATATGTGTTCAACGGCAAAGGGCTGTGTTATCTAATGAAATTAAATTGCTCTGCTGTTTCAATGATTCCATGTTACAACAGAGGTCGTCTGAAGCAGTAATTTACTCTGAGAACTGGTTTGCTTACTCTATTCATTTCTAATCTCTTTTTTTTTTAACACCAAAAAAAAGTACTTCTTTCTTTGTTTTGAAAGTAAAATCTTGATTGTTTGATGATGTCTCATTCCAAGTTTCAGCTTAGGACTCTTTTAGCAAAATTAGCGAAAATATTTCCTAGCTTTTTGTCAATAAGTATTAATAGCAATACTGTACAAGGAGATCCATATAAGTGTCTCCTTTGTATATATTCAAACACAAAAAGGGACATGTTTACCAATAGATATTTTACAGAACGTTGCGATGTTTTAATAAGAAACGAAAAGTGCTAAACAGTTCATACAGGCATCTTTCACTAGAAGCGGCCATATTGAATGCTAATTTTGGGGCTGCTTGGCAAGCTTGGACTTTCCCAACTTGAAATCTGGCTTCAAAGGATTTTGTTGTGTTTCTCACAGGTAACTTTGAAAATTTGACTTCATTTGAGTCAGTGAGCAAGGCTATGGGCACATTCAGTTCTATAGTTCCTCAAATTAATATTAGCAGCTAGCCAGCTAGCTATTTTTCTAACTTTGCCAAGAGGCAAGCTGTTTGCAGTGCTAAACCTAGTCTATCTGTTAGCAGTGACCTTTAGCAATAGTTAACATTCAGTTCTATACTTTTTGAAATTAATACTAGCAGCTAGCTAGTTAGCTACTTTTCTAACTTCTTCAAGGGGCTAGCTGTTTTGCAGTGCTAAACCTAGTTTGTCAGTTAACAGTGACAATAGGAGATTAAGTTTCAGACGAGATTAAGTTTCAAATTTTTTTGTCTTCTTGTCTAACAATACTACAGCTACATAGACTTTTGTTAATATCTCCCTGAGTTTTTCTTTTATTGTAAAACAATTTTTTCAAGTGGTTGGTGAAAGTTTTTCTCGAGAAAAGTTGCTCATTTCAGTAAAAACCACCAAACACAACCCCACCATCCCCCATTTCTTCCAACATAATGTAGCTAAAACTGATAATGTTAGTTTTAAAAAAAGTCTGGAAAAAGCGAGATTTTAATCAATATCATTTGTTTTTTGCAACCAAACAGAAACGGGGCTAACTTTGGATTTATTAAAAGTAGATCAATGTTGAACAATATTGGATCCATGAAAAAAATATAGCACAAGACATCTCTCCAAAAAAATTATTCAGCTATGTTGCTTTTGGAGTCATGACTTCTTCCTTGCTCAGTGGCACTTCAACTCATGTGGTGCAGGACTAGTTTTACTGTGGGTGATGACGAAACCTTTTTGCCTTCATTCTGTTGTTCATTTCTTAAGAGACTATGACTTGATTACAACTTTAAATCAACAATTGAGGACAAAACATAACCTGCGTGTGTAAAAATTGACACATGGGTCGGTACCAACCTGTTTATTCTCCCTGCAACACATTCCACAAAGTAGGTCTGAACATAGTAATGAGAAAAAGAGTATTTCTACAAGTGCTATATTGGGAAGGACCATCTACATTTAAACGGCTGCTAAAATTTTACTTGCACCTCCTAAAACTAACCCTGTCGCACCAGATATGAACACTGCTCGCTGGACAGAAGCTGAAAGTTATCCTGACTCTCTCAGGCCCCCAAACAGCATCCCCTCACTGCGTTCCTCGGTTCCAACCCATTGTTTTCCTGCTAATCAGCAGCAGATGTGCGTAGTTTGCCTATACACACTCTCATGTTGCGCTCAGCTGCTCACCGTGTGCACAGATGCTGACTCCGCCGCGACGGGTCTCAGTCCTCCCGCTGCAGCTTGTTGTTCTTTTTGTGGCAGAGCCCGCTCCACCCTGATGTCACTTTACTTTAGAAATACTTGAGGAAATGAGATCCTGGCTGAACTCAGTGCTGCACATTTTGCGCAGGATCCTTATTGACGTTCGTTTCTTTCATTTCTTTCACATCTTTGTCTCCACGGTTTATGTCGGTGATGAAACACACTTGGGAAATAAATGTTTGTCTCCCAGCTAGCACGCTGTTGATGAGCCCTTTTCCTGATTATTAACATTTATTGCTTCTCTCTGTCAACAGAGGACAGCGTCTCTGAGTCAGCTGCCTGTCGAGGACATCAGAGAGCCTCTGCCTCCTCACTGGAAATGCTACATGTCTCCGCAAGGGAAAAAATACTATGTCAACACCGCAAACAATGGTGAGAGAAACTGATACTGCACTGCGTTTAGTCAGGCTCATAGTTGCACATATCGTCACCTTCCTATAACAATGGCCTAGGTCGTTTCTTTTAATTTTCTTTTACTTGTTTTGTTGACTTTGACAAAATCACTTCTTTCCTGCCAAAAAATGATTAAGGTAAAAAAAATATATATATCACTTTTGGCAACCCCCCCCCGCCTAGCCATTATTTTAGGAAGGTGACACTATAAGTAGTGTTGCTATACATTGCATGCATTACTAAAACTACAAACCGCAGAATGCCTTGGAACAAAGTGGATGCACTGGGGTAGCTTTCATGGGGCAATTATTGCCTCCCACTACCTCTAACCAGGTTAAATACTGCAGTTACATCGAAAAAACCCAGAGATCAGGGCGACTGATTAGAAAACCAGCATGGGTGCTGATAATCTTTCTCAGCTGTTGCATTTCGCTGAAACACCATATTTTATAAAATGACGTGTTTCCATTAAGCAAATTTATTTTTGCAGAGTTTTATGGTCAACGGAAAAGCAACGCGTGATAAACTTCTTTTGACTTTGAAGGGTTTTTAATTCAGTCTCACGGTGTAAACGCTGCGAATGTTATGACCAGAACTCTGGGTTTTGATCTTATCCACATCGTACATGCATACAAAGGATCATCTGATTAAATCAACAAACACATACATTTCTAACCCAAGCAAAATCAGTAATAGTGAGATGACATTCTGTGTTTCGGCTCTCAAAGCACATCGTTTTTAAGGTATATTGTGTTTTATTCTGAATTTGTTTTAAAAATAAGAGAGTAATAATTTCAAAATTCACAAATTTTGTATTAAATCTTGTCACTTTAAAACATTTTCCCCCAGTTCAAGTCACAGTTCTTAAAAATGTTGTCACCGTTTCTGTTCCAGTCCATCCTTAACAAGAGTTTGTGCTAAACTGATTCATTTAAATAGTTCACCACCACCCTTTCTTTGAGTTTTAACGTCAACTGACTACTTTATTGTGATGAACGCAATATATTTCTTGCATTTAGGTTGTTTGCTCTCTGTCTGTTGGACTGCCAGTACTGCTGCTTGTTTCTTTCTCCATGATCAGCAGTCATTGCGTCCCTGAACACAACATTCACGGACATATTAGCAAGGAGACGGTTTAATTCCCTCCTCAGTTCACCGCCATTGCAGAATTCTCTGCTTTATTGTCTGCCTTTACTATCCTTGCGTGGCCGTGTTGTAAAAGCTGACTGATGGCAGTCATTTCTTGACTTGGCAAGTCTTGTTCGAACGAGCGAGAATGCAGTGTTACCAGTCTCAAGGTGATAACAGGCCACGTCCTAACACAGAGAGTTGTAGAATGATGGCCCTTCAGTGCACTGTAAAAGTATTTCCTCCCCTTTTACACCTTTTCTAGTATAATAACCACAAACTTCAATGTATTGCATTGGGATTTTATCTGATTGACTGTCACTAAGTAGTGCATGACTGCAGAGGAGGAAGCTAAGAATATCTTGCTTTCAGCTGTTCTTTTGCTAATGAAATACCACGTTTTGTTGTGGGAAAACACTTGATAGAAATCTACCACCTTTCTATCTCTAGAAAGTGAAATTATTGCAAATCTTTTTTTTTTCCCAATCGTAGTCAGATCAGACAGAAAGTTGTCAGTGACTAAATATGCTTTGATCTGAACCATTCTGCGGTAGATTTGAATTTATGTTTGGGGTCACGGGCCTGCTGAAAAGTGAACATCTGCCTTTGGTCTTCTAGAACCGATAAAAGGTTTTCTTTGAGTTTTGCCCAAAGCTACACCCATCTTCCCATCCACTCTTACCATATTCTCCTTCCCTGCTGATAACAAGCATCACCGCCAGGGGCAGCGCTACAGGGAGGCAAGAAGGGGGCAACTGCCCCCTCAAATTTCACATCTTTAAAAACATACTTATGTTCAGAAGCCTCTAATAGCCTAGGTGAAAGTAGCAATACTGCAACATATTTTTTTTACTCAAGTAAAAGTAAATAGTAGCTATCCAATAAATTACTTTAAATGTTAGAAAGAGACCACTCAAGTACTGAGTAACTGTACAGTCATAACACCTGATTTGATATTTAGAAATGATGTCGTCACACTGACAAAAGTAGAAATTTAAGTTCAAATTATGGTTATTTAAAGACTGAAATAGTGCAAATAAATGACACAATCACAAATTAACTAAATGATAAATGACTTTTATACCTAAAACTTGTCTTTGTTCCAAATTTTGCAATTTGTGGACTATTTCCTCATACTTTCACATACTTCACTGAGGATACTTCACCCTACCAAGACCTCTTGCCACTCCCTTACTGCCCCCACCGTGTCAAAGCTTCTAGATTTACCCTCACGTTATGATCTGGCCACCACCATGTTTCAAGTAGGTCTCATCTGAATAGAGAAACTTCTGTAACATAGTTCCTGTCTCCTTTATGGCTAGTGGTGAACATGAAATGTAACTTTTTATGGCGTTCTTCATACCAATCACCCCAAAGGACAGATTTGTAGAGTGTACAATTAATAAACTTCTTAACTTTATCCCAACCTGTGTCCTATGTTTGTTGGTCTTCATGATGCTGTTTGTTCATTAATATTCTGAATGTTTGAATGAATGTTTGAATTGTGTTCATTTAATGGAACCTAAATCTAAATGAGTCCGATTTTTGTTTTGAAGGTCACCAAAGAATGTAGTTTTGAAATTGGTGTGGTAATTGCTCATTTCAGTGCTTTTTATGATGCGTGGCCTTACTTGGATCAACTCTGTTTCAAAGTCAGCAGGAAGGAAGTGTCCTTCACAACACTGCTAATTCTTTAAAGCTGTTCTGCGAAGGCGTCATTCTTTATTTTATTGGTTAAAAATAATAACAGGAGGAGCAGTTTTTGTGCATTTTGTGAACATGGACTTAACAGTTTGTGACGAGGTTTCAGGGAAAGGCAAAGTGCTTTTGCAGGATGCTACGTTTGACTCACTTTTAAGTGCTTCATACTTGGTGTCCTAAAGTCGCCAATTTTTACGTCAACACTTTCCCAGTCAGTCTGTTTCCGTTTAATTTGAATTTAGAAATGTAAGGGATGTGGATCGGGCACTTTTCCGACTGAATCCTCGTCTCTCAGGAGCAATGAAAAAGAGACCAGCTTGATTTGTTTACGCAGCATCTCATTGCACCTGTCCACCCTCTTTAGCTGGGATTGTGGCAATGGGTTCTTTAAAGACCGTAACCATTTCCCCGTCAGGGATGTTCGCATCTTGTACGTCTCTCTTTGTGGTGGCAGAGGTCGGGGTTGCGGCCTTGAAAGATGAGAGAGGAGGTTTAAAATTGGCTCGGCGCTCCACCCAGGCACGAGAGCAAGGGGACTCCCTCCTCGTCTTCCTCCTCGTGTTTGAGGATATGGTTAGGTGGCTCCGAGGTTCTGTCAGAAAGATGGAGTGAAGCTTTTTCTCTCTCCTTCTGTCGCCATTGCAAGCTGGTGAGCTGAGCTTGGGTACATTTAGAATGCTTATTTTAGCAAAGCCGTGCAGAGCTGATAACCTTTTCCCTCCAACAATTGATATTTATAGCAACTCTAATAATTTTTTTATTGTTACCTGTCTTTGCCATTGTTACTCTAAAGTTCAGTTTTATTAGTGAACTGCTTGTGTTGTGTTATGACAGTGCCATGGTAACAAAGCAGCGTGAGTGGGTGAGGGTTGTGTGTCTTTGTCTTTCTTTTTTTTCACTTTTTCCTTCCTGTGTTGCAGGTTGCTGCGGGGGTTTTTTTAACAGTCTCCGCTTGTCCCAGTCTGATTGAGGCGTATGCGCACACCTTACCAAATCCATCCAATTTTATGTTTATTCAAAAACTTGGGCAGTCTTTCATGATATATTTGACAAACTGATCAGCGAAAGGCGTTGAGGTATATGTATTTTAAAAACCCAAAGCATAAATTTGAGTCTTTTTCCTGTTTCCTTGCCACAGTGGATGGGTTTCTGTCACTACGAGCAACAGGAGGCAGCATCAGAGACCTCTGTCATATGGTTATGAATAAAATATAGCTCAGTTAGAGCTAACTGGGTCATTTTTTTCCCCTGCTTCTTGAATCCTAAATAAGGGATGCCTCCCGTTACTCAGGCTGTGCCGTGGACAATAAGTCGATGCGGTAGGTGAGCGAGATCGAGTCTTCTTCGGTCGGCCGTTCAGTGGAAAAAGAGGACATTTTGGGTTTAGAAAAGAAATCTGTGCCTCTAAGAGTAAAAAGCAAATTAAAAATTCTAATTTTATTATCTTTACTATGAATTCATATTATATAAATCACATATACTAGGCATACTCTGGCTTAGAGTTCCTTTAGTCATACGACTTTTCAGGAATTTCTCAGTAAGAGTCTGGGGGAATTTTTCTGCCATAATCCAGAGGCACACATTTTCAGTCTCAAAGCAGGATTTCATGTCTTTATTTCTCAAAACTTTTAATTCTTTTGCTTACATTTTTATTTTGAAAGCAGGACTTCATGTCTTCTCAAAACTTGTAATGATTGTATTCAAAACTTCTCCTCACGCTCAGACATAGTCTCTGCTCGGACTTCAAAACATTCTCTGCTTGCTTCTGGAACAAAAATGCACCGTCACCTGGCAACCTCTCAGCCAATAGAATGAAAGTGTTGTACTGGGTGTGTTTGTTTCCTTCTAAAGGGTGTGCTTGTGTGTCTACTATCGATTATAGCAGCCTGCGCCACCCACTGGATGTGGAGTTGGTTGGCTGAACAAACTCCTGCCTAAGATCATTGGCTGTTAGCGATCAGTAGCACACTGCTGCTGGTTGTTTAGTATAACAAAGAGCAGAAAGCTAAGGCTGTTGTTTCTCCCTACATCCAGTGGGTGCCGCAGATTGCTACAATTGATAGTAGCCACGCAGGCATACCCGCTAGAAGGAAACAAACGCACCCAGTACAACACTTTCATTCTATTGGCTGAGATGTTGCCAGGCGACGGTGCATTTTTTGTTCCAAAAGCAATCAGAGAATGTTTCATAAGCGAGCAGAGTCCGTCTCGTCATCCAAATAATTTTTGATAGCAAGAGAGAGAGGAAAGAGAAAAACTCTAAATCAAACAAATGCAAATGATCAATGTCGTTTTAATTTATCGTGTGATTAATCAATTTATTACTTATTGTGACAGGCCTACAAATTTGAAAGCAAAACCTCTAGAATCAAATCTTCCATTCAAACTTGTCAGACAGGCTCTTCATGAAGCCCCACCATCTGTATCCAGTGTACAGGGAAAAGATTTTAATAAAGCAATTTTCTTTATCCAATAAGATACAATATATTTCAGCAGTATTATCTGGTGTTTCCTTCAGTATCGATCGGGGTTTATGAGAAGAGAGAGGAGTAACTGATACATATGTGGCCTGTGAGGAGAGGCTCCGGCCTAATGCTGTACATCCCGCCTGAAGTCACACAACCTGCTGCCGGTTATACCCTCTCCGCCCGTGTCATTTGAGCTGATAGGCTTGGCTCAGCTGCTTCCTTTCTCTGCTAAGCAGCGATAAATAGAGCAGAGTAGCCAAAAGGCTCTAATTCAATAAAAGCTCCTCGTATGTCTTCCCCAGCCCTAGTCAAAGCAAGAATAGCCAGAGAGAAGTAAATAAAAGAGAGCTCTTCTCTTTTGAGTCTTTTGCAGCTGGAACTTTGACACGAAACACAGATTTGAGTTACAGTACCCACAAATGTCTTCATAGGCTTCAGCTGATTAATTGGGAGGTGAAATAGTTCCAAAGAAATGAGATCTTGCACTAAAAACGACATATGTCCAGCTTCCTGTAACAACAGGAATTTCATTATGATCTAGTCTGTTTATTTAAGACTGACTTGGAGCTATGTAAGGTTTCTATTTCCGCAAAGGTTGTCCAGAAATTTATCTCGTTCTTCTGTCTTTATTTATCAACAATTTGTATATCTGCTCTCATCTGTTCATCAGATGAGAGCAGATATACAGCTCTCATCACATTCGTACTTTGTCTTTTTCGCTTTCTTTTTACAGCTACTCACATTTCACGTGATACGTGAACACAAGAGTTGCTCAAAACTATAAAACAGAGGAGGGGAAAAGAAACGTTTTCCCCACAAATCCAAATCTAAAAATGTCGTGCTTGCATTTCTGAAGCAGACTTAAGTTGTAGGTTAGGTTATGAATATCTCTACTGGCACCATTCCTGTTTACTTGGCTGTAAACCTAAGTTGAAAGGTGGTTTATTAAGAGAGTTAGTCAGAGAAGCAGCCAGAAGCAGGTAACTCTGGATGAGCTTTTGAAGACTTGCTAGAAGAGAACATGTTTGACACAAAGCAGACATGTTGGAGATGGCTGTTCTGGTCCAATGCAAATAAAACAAAACATTTTGGCTCATATTTAACATGACATGTGTGGCCAAAAACAACATAAATTCTGTATATCACCATAAACATGGATGGTGATATACATTATGCACCCTGCTTTTCTTTATCGGGATCAGTGGAGCCGGTCAGAAAAACACGAATGTATTCTAATACAAAACGAATGTGGATTTTGGGAAACTATTTATCTTAGTCTTGCACTTTCAGAGGACATTCACACAAGTCTTGTTTATTCCGCTTTAATCAATCGATCAATCAAGTTTATTTGTATAACACATTTCAGCAGTACGGCAGTTCAAAGTGCTTTACATTATAAAAACACAAAGATAAAGTCAGGAAAACAACTTATAGTCAACTAGAATTCATTCGGAGAGCTGTGGATGCGTAAATCAGCGCCGCCTTCAAACCTCTGTTCGGTTGAAGTGAACTTTGCAGTGGTTTGAATGAATATGTGAATGCCAAGCAGACTGGAGACTCCTCCAACAGCTGGAGGTGGATTAAAGTGCAGGGCATTCTGGGTAAATTTAACCTGAACAAACGTGAGACTCTAGCACTAGTAGTAGAAATGGCAAAGAAAAAATAAGTTCTGCAATACAATAAAATTTGAAAAAGTTTCATTTTGTTTACGTTTTGTAATGAAGGACGTTGCGCTCAAGTCTTCTTCAGAGGTTTTCATGTTGTTTCCTTCAGTGGTTCTTGGTCCAGTGCCACCACAGGCGAGGGGTGAACTTGTTTTTCAAAGAAAAGTGTGACAAAAGCTTCATCACTTTTTTCACACTGCACTTGCTTGACAGTGCAGTGTGAAACCGAAACGCACCAGCTGAAACAAATGTTGCAATTTTGGTCGCCACTCGAACCCAGTCTACGACATTATCAGGTGTGAAAACACCCTAGAATGTTACACTTATTGTGTTCGTCTGTCACATAAACATAATTTTATGAAGAACATGAAGCTCTGAACTTCCTCTTAATGAGAGGATGAACAACAACAACAAAAATGTCTTCAGTCAGAGGCTTCTTGAGATGCACTGCAATGCTGACTGCTACAGGAGCTCCTTTCAGCCCACACCATCTACAACAACTCTGAAGAAAATTGGATAATACAAGTTATAAGACTTAATTTTCCTCTAGAATTACTAAAGAATGTTTGAAGTGAATTGAATTGAATTTATATCATTTAGAAATCAAAGTTATTACTCCTAAGTGATTGTGTACTGCCTGGAAAGAAAAGTCTTAATGTTTTTTTTAAATTATTATTATTACCATCTGCAAGAAATGCCAAGTTTGCATCTGTAGATGGAATCACTTCTTCTTATTCCTTCCCACAAATAGTTGCAACTGTTTCCTAATGCTTCCTATACTCTCTACCCCCTTCCCCACCTCCTTCCCTCAGAGACCACATGGGAGAGGCCATCCAGCGTCCCCGGGACCCCCAAGAGCTCCATCCGACACAAGAACTCTCTGCCAGCAGGTACTTTAGCCTTCTCTCTCTTCTACTCCGTTTCTTTCACTTCAACTTCCTCAAGTGTCAGTGCCCTGGGGCTGGGAATTCTCCTAAGATTCCACGGTGGCACAAAGCCTCGGCTCATGCTCACCACACACAGACACTTCCTGTGACTAACTTTATCTGCAGCCGCAAACTGAGGAACTGAGGAGTCCTCTGTCTCCTGCTTTGGCCCTGCTCCTAAAGGCGAACTGGCAGAAAGAGGCAGGAAGGTTCTCTGGATGTTTCCACATACGGAAACAAACTTCATTCACTCATTCATCGCCCTTGTTAGGAAGAAAAAGCTAGAACGTCACAGTCTGAACGGTAAAGTTTCGAAGATGTACCTTGTAGACAAATGCTTAGAGAAGGACAGTGTGACGAGGGAAAGATTGAATTTGACCCCATGAGGAAATAGGACAATAAATCAATAACATATATTGATAGAGATGTGATCGATATCAAAACATCTGATAGAATATTTGATCACTCTGATGCAGAACTGCACAGCATTCTGGGGGATGTAGGCAGAAATGACTTCATAAATGTACATGCTGTTTTAGCACACTTTTATTTGCTTCTGGAAATGTAGCTAATATTCTTATACACATGGGTTTTTTTTGGTTAAGGCTATGTTAGCTAACTACGCTAGCTAGCTACAGCTACATTGCTGTAGCTTGTAAATGTTTTGCTTGTCCATAATTGCGTATATAGCAGGTTTCTGTGGTTTCAGCTTAACTCGGCATTGAACCATCACAAAAAACTGGAAGTCAGAAATCTGACTGTGAGAGTTGGAGTTTCACAGTCATTATCATTAACATTACACCTTGATAACTAAAGCTTACCCACTCGTCTTCAGTGTGGAAAACCTGGTAACTCTTCATCTCACCTTTCTGTCTCATTTGTTTGTGCAGTGAATGGATTCCACTCAGGCGGTAGCCCCATGCATCACGGTGACCATTCACACAACAGCCTGGTTAGGAAGAGCAGCACAGAGCCCCAGGTAAAGCTTCATCACTTTTGCTGTTTTGTGTTTGGCATTTCTTTGTTTTGTTTTTTCAATTCAGCCTCAAGACTGATTTGAGTCATTTTAAACTACTTCCTTGAAATCTGTTTCATCATAGCAATTAAAACCCACTGTGTCCAGCAAGTTTTTTCTTTAAGTCCACTCACGTTAAATCTTTGATTTTCTTTTTGGTCAGGATTAAACCCCCTCTCTCTTTCCCCTCATTAAATAAATAAGCTGATGGCTGTAGAAGCCGATTAAACCCTCCTACAGTATCTTTTCCCTTGATCATAATTAGCCTAGTAGTCATGGAGATATTACACACCATCCGCCCACCACTTACAGTCAATGTCTCCATACCCTTCTTACTTTATAGTCATACATTCAATTACAGGGTGCAGATCTAAAAAGATCTTTCCAGTGAGTCCTGGGGTCTGCCTCTACAGGGGACGTTTAAGACACTTTTCTTAGTAACCCATCTAGAGAGCATTCTGACCAAAAGCGACTCCTGTAATATTTGGAAAAGCTGCAACGTCACGCCACAAAGCTCATGCCTATAGTTGTTAGTTGCAAATTAGACCTGCTGGTAGCTTTGCGATGTTAGGCTCTCACTCAATGCTACCAAAACAAACTTAACCTCCTCCACATGAGGCAGTAACCTAATCTGGAAGCAGAGGCAGCAATCCACCTTTTTCTAATTTAAAACTACACCTTTAGATTTGGAGGTGATAATCCTCAACCAGTGCCTCATTTTAAAAAATTTTTCCCCCAAGGAGAATCCACTGATTGTTACAAATAAAAGTGCTTAGTCAAGAAGGCCAGCAGGACCTTATCATTTTCAAAAAGCAAAGATCCAAAGTCTGAGTCCTTCTGCTCGGTGTCTTTGCCTGGAAATTCTGTTCATTAACGTCATCAACAGAATTGGACCAAATAAACCTGGTGGCAGTCCAAGATTTAGTTTGAACAAGTCTGGCTTATTATGTAAACCAAATGTTACTCCCAAAATATCCTGCAAGACTCTACAAAAGACATGCTCTGGAGTCCTGTCCAAGTCAACACACCAGGCATCCTTCAAGGTCCTTGTAACCTCCAATGTTCCATAGACACAAACTCAACTGGTTCTCCTGAAGTTAAAGATTCAGCTATCATGGGACTCCTTGCAGAAAGCCCTCCAGAGTCGTTAAGGTGCTTTATGGATCCCCAGGGTCTTTCTCCATGGGGTTTTCTAATGAAGTCAGTGACTCGGCACCAGTGATTGGTCAGTCCATCTCAAGTTTCTCGATATCTTTTGCCAACCTGGAAGCTGTATCAGTTGGTTTGAGAAGAACCTCAAAGTCCGCCTTTTATTGCTTCAATTTCCATAATTGATTTCAGCAGCACCCATTTACCATGGTACACCATGTTGGCAAATCAATGGTTTATGTCGGACAGCTTTTTGTGGTGTTACAGACTAGGTGTTGAAATACGCCCTTATAAAAATACATCTCAGTTCCATTTGAACTCACACCTAGATACTTTATTTTAGTTCTCCCGCACAAAAGAGAGAGCAATCAATCTTTGAATTGCTCTGCAGAACTGTCTCCACACACACTCAAACATCGGCAGCACAAGAACAGAATGCACTAGTCGGACTCATTTGGCCAACGCATAGAAAGCAACTTTGATCACATTGCGTGTTTGTTTGGAGTGACAGAGTGTTGATCATCTGTAGTCATCTCTGACGCAGAGGACCGGAGGACTGGAGCTTTGACGGAGTGTTCCTATTCTCTCTGCAGAGCCCGGGATCAACATCACCGACCAGGAAACAGAACAAGGAGACAACGGTTACGGTGAGTTTTAGTGGTTGGAAGAAATGGCTAACTGAGCAACTCCTGAAAAGCAGCTCTACACCATTATTCCCTTTGTACCAAGCTTTACACATGGCACAATCTACTCAATCGCTTTTTCCTGAAAACTGCCAAACCCAAACTCATCTATTGGTTTGTCAGACAAAGTGAGATAGTTAGTCCTCCAGCCGAACATGTCTCCTCTGCTCTAGAGTCCAGTGGCTGCATTGAACACTTTGGTGAAGTAAGTCTTAGATGCAGCTACTTGGTCATGATAACTGATTCAATGAAGCTGTTTATGAATTGCTTTTCAGCTAATTTCAAGGCCATATGAGGTTGGAAGTCTGTAGCTATTGACTGCAGAAAGTTGGTAATATTTGCAAACAGTGAATCTCAGCATCCTCCATGATGTTACACATCTTACCTGAGTTCCACCTTGCTATTATATCTAACAGTTGACTTTAGAGTATTTAGTAGTGAAGAAATTTCACAACTGGACTTGCTCTACAGATGGCATCCCATCACTGATCTCCTGAGAACGACCCATGAAATATAGAAGAATTTGGCATGACTAGGTGCTTGATTTATTACATATGTGGCAATGAAAGTGATTGGATTACCCAAATTAAATAATTTGAAAGGGTGACCCAATAGTTTTGACAAAATAGTGTAAAGGTGTTTCCACACCTTATATTCTGGTAGAGCCGGTTCGATTGGAGATGAAAAGTGCAACATTTGTTACATTTTCAACTGGTGCAGTTCACTTTCACACTGCATTGTCTCAAACGAACCAAACCCTTTGAAAAACGTGTTGCCCACGTCGCCTGTGATGATGATGCACCAAGAACTACTGAAGGAAGCAACACAAAAACCACAGAAGAAGACATGAGTGCAACTTCCATCTCCATGAAATATAAACAAAAATGGAGGAGTGTACGATTTTAGCATTTGTAGATTTTTTCTTTTTCTCTTTGGAATGAGTCTGATATGAACCCAGAACCCAGAATGCCCTACAGTTCGCTTCCTGCTTTCGGAGCAATCTCCGGTGCGCTTGGCATTCACGTATGCATTCGAACCACACCAGACTTCACTTCAACTGAACCGAGACCTATGTCTTTTGGCGGACCAGAGTTCGCTTTTTTGATCCACATCAGACTTCAATTGCGTATTCACACCTCAAACAAACGAGACTTTCTAGGCAAACAAACTAAAGTTTGATTAAAGCGGACTAAGCAGGGCTGGTGTGAATGCACCTTGAGTTTAAACATGTCCACCGTTGTAAAGTCTTGCTTCATGGTGGCACATTTGCTTTGTCTAAGAAACAGTTTGTTGTTTTAACAGAACATTTTGAGCACTTCACATTTTTTTTCACACTTGAGCTGTTGGCCTTCCGACTCTGTTTAGAACCTTTAAACATCAACATGTGGTATGCTGAAACGACCCAGCTGTGTGAATCTCACAGTCATCGCATGACCCTTGGCAACAGTTAGTTCGCACATACTGCTCAACAGCTGACAACGTTTTAGTCCATTCGAAATGTCTAATTCCCCCTGCCAAATTCTGTCTGGGCGTGTGGGCTGATAAAAATGACTAACATTACCAAATTAGTTTGGGATTTCAGCTGCAAGGTTCATTTAGCTATTTTAAAAGAACTCTTTGGGAGTTCTGTTCGGAGTGATGGGAGTCACTCTGGTGCCATGACACGTACATTTTCTATGTGCAATGTTGTCATTTTCATTTTGATCTCCTGACAGCCATGCTTCACCCACGTCTAGTTTGTTTTTCACATGTGAGGCAGGTGCAAAGAAAGCTCTTTCCAGCAATATCAAAAGGATGAAAGTCTCACTGTATTGTATTTTCATGAGCCATAAGACACCTCAGGCCACTTCTGTTTGTGCTAATTGCAAATGCACAAACAAAAAAAAAAGTAGCCGCACAGCTGTAGATATGCACACAGCTGGTTCAGCGAAGCGTCTGGTGAGAAACTGGTGGTAGCTTTCTGAAACTTTCCCATGTGGACAACTGGAACATGCAGCCGCTGCAGGCCTAAGACGGAGGGGACGGGCGTTTTAAACAAGCATGCAGTTGGAAAATCACTGCCAATTATTCTGTTAATAACCAAGGGCCCACTCTAGCAACACGTGGCTGTGGAAAATGACTGACAATCACACTTTTCACAGTGGATGCTTATTTAGCAGTTTAACCATGAAGTGGTAATTACAGTTCCTCACATCAGCTTTAGAACATGTTCATCGTAAGACTTTAAATTCTAAATGTATCTGAGAGGCGTATGCAGCATAACACATCTCACAAAGTGCTAACAATAGCAGCAGCTTTGTGATTTTGGCTGTTTCTTATTGTTGTTTACAAGACAAAACTCAAGTGAAGAACAAGTCTGTTGACCTGCTGTAATTATAAAACTGTTTTGCTAATTCTGCAAGATGCTGGTATTTTGTTGAGCATAGTCTGCACTGACTTTGTGTATCAGTAAGTGGAGTCAGTGTGTGGAATCATTTGAATATTGAACTTAGGTCAAGTCCAAACATAAAACTGTTCAAATGATCATATAGACATATGATTATTGTTGGATTTAACACATAATATTACTAGACAATTAATGTTTGTGTTTTTCGTATTGATGCTAGTTTTGTTTCTTGGTGAAATTGAAAGAAATAAGAATTGTTCATCCACTGTAGCTAAACTTAAATAGATACTATATTGATAGGTTTTATTATTATAAGTATGTATATAAGATTACATATGTGGATAAGGAGTGAGAATTTTGAAAAGTTTATTCTTCAACCCAATATGAACACGTAAAACAAAAGTTTTGACATCATGATTTATGCTGTACTTTTTTTTTTTTTTAGCTCATATTAAAAATCAAAAACAAACAAAGTCAGACAGTAGAAACAGACACAGGATTGCTTCTTGAGTTGTTTTGGTAAGTTTTTCTTAAAGAAAAATACTGCTATGAAGCAAATTATGTTACAATTTGAACCAATTTGGTGAATTACTGTCACCTGGTGGAAGTGTTGGCTTTGTGCTTTGACTAGGCGTTAAAAAAACGAATTCATCAAACCGAGATTCATGAATTAGTTACATTTGAAACCAGAAGTTTACATACACCAAATAAACTGTCTTGGCACTGGGACATCCCACACCTTTCGGATTTAGAAAAATAAACTAAAAGAAAAATAATATTTAAGATTATACAGTACTTTTTATTTTCTGTCATATAAAATATCAGTAAGGTGCATTTAAGTTTGTAGTTTAATTGTCACAACTGAAATGGGTGCTGGATGTTATGTTAGAAACTTGGGGATAATTCGTATCAATGACTGTCACTCTTTATGCTCCTCATCTCCTTCGTTTATCAAGGACTGTGTCAAACAAATGTAGCCTCTCATTGGAGATCTTTGCAAAAGGAAGCAGGGGTTTTGTTTAAAGCCCTAGCACTCTAACCCTTTACCTCTACTGAGGAGTCGTTTCCCTCTGAGAAATTATAACACATATTCCAAAGTAAACTTGGAAAAGAGGCCTTTTACTCCTTTTCTTTTACTTCTGGAAAAGTCATCAGCAGACTTCTGCTTACCAGCTTCCTCTGCAAAGAGAGGTTGTGCCAACGGGCTGCCACTGACGTTTTGTTGAAACAAAGCTGTGCATCTTCCCTGCAGGCTGAGAAAGACAGAAGATGTGTTTATGAAGATGCATTTTCTTTTTTTCTGGGGGATATTTTGTTGGATGCCTCCGACACAAAAAGATGTAAAGAAAAAAAAAACAACCTTAGAGATATTTTGGGTACCCTTGCAGCTCACTGAAACTTATTTTTCCTCCGTGGTTTAATTAAAAGCAGTTATTTATGCTTTTTGCATGTGATAGAGCAAATAATAGCAACCACATTTTGATCAGACGTATAGATCTGGTGACTCTGGGGAAGAAAACCGACAAACTGCTGTTAACTTTTGCAGGACAATTTTAAACGCAATATTAGGTAATCCAGGATGTTGGTTGATAAATTCACAGTGTTGTGTCAGAACACCACGTACTGAAAATACCTTCCCTAAGATTAATAAGAACGGGAAACAGAAGTGAGCTGTGTCGTATTTAAATCATTCTCAGTGGTTTGTTGTGTCCTGGTTGCAGAGAGAGAGTGCAAACTATATTAAGATACATGTATGTATGTAAATACATTCATCTCAATCAGTCAGAACATCTTCAAAAAGTTACTTTCTTTCTGAAATTAAACTTTAAAAAAGTGAAGCTAAAATATTATATAGATTAATAACACTTAAAGTCGTATTTTACAAGCATTCATTTCTGTTAGTGTTTAGAATTTGGGTTTACAGCTCATAAAAACTCAAAATTCAGTTTCCCTGTAAACCTCCACATTAAAAAGGAAATATTTTTATAAAATTACAGACTGCTGTGTTTTGACTGTAATCATGGGAAAACTGCTGACTTGACAATTCTTCTGCAGAAAGACAAGTTTTAAGAAACTGACTTTTCGCAGAGTCCTGCATACATACATGTTAATGTAAAGTTTATTAAGTGAGTAAATAAGTAAACTTTATCTACATGTCAGAGTTCATTGGTCAAAAACCATCAAAGTGTTACATAATAAAACAAATGTGTGGAAAGATGGTGGAAAAATCTAAGCTGCTTGAGGAAAGCGCCTCTGCTGACGAGCTTTATGGAGATGCAGATGTCATCTTCTGATAACTTCTCTAATGACCATAGTGTCACTATTCTCAATCGGGCCAACACTCTCATACAGATCCTTCACCAACCCCTCTCTGTCTTCATCCCACAGATCAACAGTGTGACGTTTCCGTCTCCAATCTTTATGGCCGAACAGCAGCTGCTGAAACCCGATGAGTGGAGCTACTGTGACTACTTCTGGGTAAGTTTTCCTCAATGTTTTGCACATTAATTTCTGCATTTCAGTTTTCATAGCATTCTGAACAAAATGGGGATGCTTGCAGCTCTCCACTGTTCTGCTTTGCTGTTCTTCCTTCAAACATGTCATAAGATGTGCAAGAGTTACTCTTCCGTGATCCACTGTCATGTTATTTAGGACACAAGCTCTTGATCACACGCTCTCACTGTGTGGATGCAGAGTTGCGTCACATCTAGATGTAAGTTGATGCTCTACAGAAGAGAATATTGGTTGCCTTTTGGAAAGAATGTAAAGAATTAGTACAGTCTTTGAAACATTGACAGAGGATTTTCTTTTGTAAAGAATTACTGCATAACTGCTTATATAACTATATAAATAGGTTGCATTCATTAATTTGTTTCTTTATGTAGCCCTTTACACATTAACAACATTGGTGACCAAACTGCATCACAAAATCAATATAAAAAGTAAAATTTTACATAGCAGAGAAAACAAAACAGAACAAACAAGGTAGGAGAAATCAGGAATGTCATCACATTTTCAGGTAATAAATACCTCAATAATAAAGAAAAGTCTTGACTTAAGAAGGACAAGTTTGGTTTTAGATCGAAGGTCTGATTTCACAGTTGAGGTGCGTCCAGGGAAAAATATTGGTTGTCTGTGGAACTGTAGGTAAATGTTGAATAGAAAATCTCAATAACTCAGATAAACAACAAGACTGTTACAAGCTTTAAAAAGAGATAAGAAACACTTAAAATCTACGATTAGTCAACATGGAGGAAATAGCAGGAGTGTCTGGTGAAGGAGTAACAGTAGCCTGATAAGATAAGTTCAAAATTATAATTATAATTTTAAGTCATTTTAATTATGTAAAATTATTTTTATCCAACCAAGAAGTTCATCTCAATTTGGAAATTACATGAGGTTGGAGCTACTCCGTGTCATCACCTTAATCTTTCTCTTACCTCACAGATTATCCATAAGATTCTAGTTCCAATAAAATGCTATTACTACTTCCAGTCAATAGAAATTGGAAGACTACTTTAAAGTTGAATCCTTTTGGACTCAGCTGCATGAGGTTTTGCAGACATGTTTTAAAAAGCCATCATCAAATCACCATCTGAACCTCTAAAGTGAATAGAGAGGGTTTCCCTTCCATTTGTTTCAATCTCTGGATTATTTCTCTCAACATATTTTAAAATTTTGAACTAGAGAGAAAAGTTGGTAGATGGAGATACTCTACGAGGGGAAATGAGTTGTGATGGAGGAGAAATTATAGACTCTGTCTCTGCTGACAAAGTCCTTCCTGAGGGGGTAAAATCTCCAAGCTAGCTTCCTTACGAGTCTGTGAACAAAAAAAACCCCAAACAAAAATAACACCGGATCCTTTTCATCTTTCGATGTGAGTCCACTCTGCAGACGGAGAGTCAGAGCCGGGCTGTTCCGTGATACAGAACACGGCACAGTGGGATGACACGGTACCACGTAACGGGCTGGAACGCAGCGAGCCCGCGGGCCTCTGCTGCTCTGTTTGGACATCTCCCACCCCTGCAGTGTAATCTCTACCAGGTGCACGCCGTGCTTGTAGCTCTCTGACACACTGCAGTCACTTCCAGAGGGGGGATATTCTTATCGAATGTTTTGAAAAAGATTTCTCTCTGTAAAAGGAAAAGCAAAATGCTTTTCAGAATTAGTAGAATTTATTTTTGTGTCAGAAGATGCATCATCATCATAGTCCTCGGTTTGATTGGGGACCAAAATTGCGGTATTTGTTACGTTTTCAGCTGCATCAGTTTGATTTCACGTTACATTGCGTCAATCAAACCAAACCTTTTGGACAACCTTTTTTCCCTCCTCACCTGTGGTGGCGCTGCACCAAGAACCACTGAATGAAACAATATGAAAAGCTCTGAAGAAGTCATGAGCGCAGCTTCCTTCTTCACAAAATGTAAACAAAAATAGTGGTGTCAGATTTTAGGGGTGGCCTCTGGTCCAATTGCCATTCATATGGGGATTCAACCCATTCATTTTTGTCAACTTAGCAACTTTATCGCTACATTTTGCAACATTTTCATACAAAAAAAAAAATCAGCATTGGTCAAAATCAGAATTGGCAGGTCAAGCTTTTCAGAGAATGGTGACTGGTCGGAAAACTGCAATCTGTGCATCCTTACTGGAAACATCCAACATCTTCTGTCCACACTCTGCGGAGAAGAACAGGTGGAAATGTCAATCTGTCGAAGTGCAAAACTGGTGGAAACGTACTTCGGCTGCATTTTAATAGAGTTCTGATCTCATTGGTTCTTTTTCTCAATGCATTTCTTGTGCACTTGCTGTGTTTATCTCACAGGCTGACAGGAAGGATCCCCAGGGCAACGGTTGCATCACTGGATTTGAGGTTCTGTTGCAGAAACAGCTCAAGGGTAAACAGATGCAGAAAGAGATGGCCGAGTTCATACGAGAAAGGTATCAGCTTTTCTGATCTTCCTTCATCGTTCGGCACTGTTTTTTTTGTCACGTTACCATGAAAACCAAGCAGCTGTCATTAAACAAAACCATTTCCTCCTGTTTAGTTTTGCCTTTTTTTTCTTCTTCTTCTTCTTCTGCTCATTTATTGCACAACAGAGGAAACACAGATGGAAACCAAGTTTCATAAAAGCTGTGTTGTAATCGAGTTCTCTCCGTCCCTCTCAGGATAAAGATAGAAGAAGAGTACGCCAAGAATCTCTCGAAGCTCTCGCAGATCCCTCTAGCAAGCCAGGAAGAAGGGTGAGTGACAGTGAAAAAAAAAAAAAAAAAAAATCAAAATCTCTACACCCACCTATCGGTCTCAGAGGAGGCTGTCACACACATGGCTGCATAAATGAATATTTTCTAAAGAAACACATGTCAGTACTGTAGAAACGGTACGCCTGCCTGGCCTGATCAGTTTGTTGCTTTAAGCATACGCAGATTTTGAAGTCCACACTTCTAGGGCTCTGTATTTTGCAGTAGTATTTTCATATTTTACTATGTTGAAAGAAAGGAATAGTTAGAATAGGTCAGAATATTTTCCTGAAATATTTATAACCTGCTTGAACGATATTCAAGCAGGTCAAAGAAAGATACATTTAGTTTAACTTTGCTTCTTCTCACTCCTTCTTAAATATTATATCTATTTTCTTTGTTTATTGTGCTTCTTTAAGTTTTATTTGATATTGTGAAACATGTCATTTTGTAAAATAACATACATTTTTAATAAGGCATCATGTGCATATTTGAAATAAATAATAATAATAATATAAAAGAAGTTTGTTGCTCAAAAATCAACAGTGCCTCCAGCATCTCGTCCATTTGTTGCTATTTTCTATTTCACTTTACATTTTCATATTGACATAGAATCTAAAAGAAACTTGGTATTGTCTCTATTAAACAGTGTGTTTAATTGAACAATAATTCATATTTTCACTTACAGCACTTCATATAAGCATGCACTGCCAAAATACAAAATCTTACCAAGTATTTTTTTGTCAAATTTTTTGTGCAATCTGCCAGTGGAACAAGATATTATAAGTTAAAGATACTTGGTAATATTTTGTGATTTTGCAGTGTGGCCTTCCTTCCCGTACCAGTAACACTTTATTTGAAGGGGTGTTCATGAGACTGACATGACAATGTCATCAACATAACACCTGTTGTGAACATGAATGATTATGAGTGTTGTCATGAAGTGTCATTCAGTAAATAATAACATTTTTAATGCAAAATTGCCTTAAAAGTTGCACTAAAAGTAAATTTTTCTTTGCATTGTTTGGTAGATAATGACATTTTAAAGCAAAGTTGGCACTTTTAAATTACTTTTAATGCAACTTTGCATTAAAAGTGTCATTATTTACCTCATGACACCTCATGACAAGTCATAAATATTCATAAAGACTCCTTTATGTTCATAACAGATGTTATGTTATGTTTATGACAGTGTTATGTCAGTCTTATTCACACTCCTTCAAATAAAGTCTTACTAAAATATCAAGCTGTGTCAAGATTACAATCATATAAAGTTAAATTAATAAGCAAACATTTTTTTCCACATCACTATATTTAAAAAAAACATTTAAGAGGTGAACCGATGTTTCACCTCAGCTTCAAGTAGTTCTGTTTGGTGTAAATTTGCAGTAAAGTTAAATTAGTCAGACATTTAGGCTGCTTCACGGCAAATAACCGACCAGTCGGGGCGTCCCGTTGTGAGTCGGGGTCCTGAGGACAACCTGTAACGGGTGTTACAGCTGAGCAGAGGACAGAAGGGCAAAAACCCACGCCTGGGAAGGAGGGAGTGAGGAAGGAGGTGTGATGCGGTGTCGATGGGGGCCTCCGTGAGGCTCCTGCAGAGTGTAAGAAAGTTTTCAGCCGCTCTTCTCCACTGTCTGACAGCAGAGGGGTGGTGGGGGGGTTCATGCTGAGAGCAGCTCTTTGTCTGGTCTGCTGAAGGAGCAATGAAAATGGAAAAGTAACAGGAAGCCGAGCGAGACACGACTCGCAGAAGATGAGAAGCTGTGGACTCTGACCGTGACTCTTGCTATTTAGCTCGTCTTATTAAGAAATTCCAGGAGGAAACGGTGACCCTGCATAGCAACATGACGACTTGTTTTTGTGTGTGTGTGTGTGTGTGTTTTGCAGATGCACAAGTGAAAAAACAGCCTCTTATAATTGAACAACTCATAAATGTCATTTTTGGTGTTTCATGGTTAGGGTTCTAGGGCAGCAGGGAAAATTTGTAATTCAGACACTTTGGCTGCTGAGTCAAAAATTCTAACAAAAAAAATGTGTTTAGAGTGGTGGGAACATTGTGTTTAAGTTAAAGAGTCGGATAGCGGTGATCAATATTGCCACATTCAGCAATATATTCCTGTTATGAACGAAGGCCAACCATGCAGATGTTCCTGCATGTTTTTACTAATGTATATTTACGCACTTACTTTTTCTTTGGGATGATATTTGTTGTAAAGTGGCATTACATAAAATGCCACTTTATTTTCCACTTAGAATTTCTTGTTTCTCTATATTAATTGTAGAATGTTTAATATTTTATAGTATTTCTGTTGAGTGTCTTATCCGCATTTTTCCCAGATTACTCTTTGATCAAATCAAAGGCTACTCTGTCTGAACTTTTACGAGAAATTACAGCCGTATAGTACAATACTGTATTTAGTAAAGTGATGCTAATTTGATGCCAGTAAGGCAGTTGTCTTTTTAGTTCCTATTTTTATTTCTTAGAGACAAATTATTTAAATTCACAATAAAGGAAAACTTACCATAATGTGGATATTTTTGCTTGCTGGCTAGTATTGCTAACAGCTTGCTAGCTGCTAGTCGGTGAATTTTACAGATGTTTTGTTGTTTTTGTTCGTACCTCGCTGAATTTCTAGAGTTAATTTTACATTCTTAGCGTGGTATCAGCGGACAGGAGACAGTGAGTGCCTGATTTAGCATTGTTTAATGAGGCTAACCCTCCCCTGCAGGGTTTAGCGAACATACATGTAAGCTAGCTCCATCATATTAACACGGTGACAGAGAGTGGGTCGGAGCCATCTTTAACAGAATCCAGATTATGCCAGCCTGCTCGGTCTGCCCACACCCACCAAAGTGCAGCACAATACTTTCATTATGCTTCGCCTCAGGCTGGCTCTGTTGTTGGACGGGACAATCAGCGTTTTGTTGCTCGGTTCCTCCGATCCGACCAGAACCAGCCGTCTGTTTATTCCTGAATTTACCATTTGTTTGGTCGAGATGCGGCTGTGAGGCATGTGACATTTCTTCTTAAGCTGCAGATTCTACTCCGTATCAGACTTGCCAAATAAAAGCGGGAGATCACTTTCCCTCCGAAATCCAATATGTTGTTGGGAACGATTGCATGTTAAGGCTGTTTGACGGATCCACTTTACCGAGTCCAAATAATATTTGAAGAGGTGCTAAGCCTCTACAGCACAGGTATCAAACTCCAGTCCTGGGGGGCCACTGCCCTGCAACTTTTAGATGTGCCTCTGCTGCACCACACCTGAATAGAATAATAAGGTCATTAGCAAGACGCTGGAGAACTTACAAGAGGAGGTGATTAAGCCATTTCATTCCAGTGTTTTGTACCTGTGGCACATCAAAGAACTGCAGGACAGTGGCCCTGCTCTACAGCTTTGAGACAGAAGACACAAAAATTATGTTTTTCTGTTAGTTTCTTTGTATTCTCCATCATTTTCATGTCTACTCCAGCACATTTATTCGTTGACCCTGGACTTGCTTCAGTAAATAAAATGGTCTCATCAGTTATGACATGCAATATAAATGCAGTTTTACAATTTTAAACAAAGACTGCAGCAAAGCCTCATATCCCTATCACTTTTTAAAAGGCTTTGTCGTTTTCTTAAACTGTCTTTTCACCTTGTCTTGTTAAAGTATTTAGCCTGAAAGAATTCGACACTTTCCTGTTGAGTAGCTTTTTACATCTCTGAGCTTCAGTCTTAACCATCTCACTCAAACGGAATATCAGGACATTTTTGTTTTATTTCTAGATAACAAAAAAGCATCAGACTTGTACAAAATAATTTAATTTAGTTAATAAAAAAAAGTGTCAATAAGCACATACCGTAATTTCAATGTACTGTTCAAAACTGTTCACGAAAAGAAACATTCCTAGTTTCTGTCTGTTTCTGTGAAAACACAAAGAAATGCTGCTCCCAGCATCGCTCAGTTCGTTATGTCAGAATTTATTAGTAATTATTAAGCCACAAAGGAGGGTCTAATGCAGTGGTAGATTCAAAGTGAATTGCAGATCCCTTCTCTAGACTCTAATTGGGTCTTTTTGCCATATTTTCAGAGACTAACGAAGTAATCTTACATTTTGTTTAATCCTTCCCTCTCTACCTTTCACCAGCTGTGTTATTTGAAGGTTTGCTGAGAAAGTTTCAGAGTGTTGCTTGTTCACTAAAAAGGTTCCTTTGGTCGTGTTCGTTGTTCCACCATGGCGTCCGTGTCTAACATGCTGTTTTGGTTTAAAGCAAACCACTGCAAAAACCATCACTTTAAACCGTATCATCTTTCTCTTGTAGCCTGCAGTTTATACAACCAAATGCTCCTCTGACTGTAAATATTATGCTATGTAAACATGGATCATAGCAGCGGTGGGAGTGGGATTCCTGGGTCGACATTCCAGTGGTAATAGCTCAGTTTTTGTACATCTTCTCTGCGTTCTGTCAGGTTCACTAAGCAAATATCACTGAATGTTTATCTACACGAAGCCACACAGTCAGCACAGAGAGAGAGAGAGGCTTAATAACAGTATATCTCATGATAGACACATGGTCAATATTAGTGGATAATACGTCTGCTAGAATAGTCAATAATTTCATTAAACTTCTATCCAGAACCGCACAGCATTCTGGGAGATGTAGGCAGAGGAAATGCTGTAGCCGCTCAACCTCTCACAGCCAGCTACACAAGGTTGGTGGCATCAACTAACTCACTTGCTTTTTGGTTACTTAGCAACAACTCTTTGAGTAACTTGTGGTTGCCCAGCAACAACTTGTTGAGTAACTTGCGCAGCAGCGGTTTAAGGTTTTGCCATCAAGCCTCATAAATGCTTAAAGTAAAAGAAAACAGCGAGGAAATATCATGCCACCAGTTTGGCTGGATTTCAGATATATAAAGCAAAAAATAAAAAATAAAAATGAAATAATCAATAATTATCAATATCAACTGATGTGAAGTGCCTATATTTTTATAATTCCGCCTCGTTTTGAGTTGGTTGTTAGTCGGCTTTCATTATGGAGAGTTGCCTTAATTTTGAGACATATATCCAGTCATTGTTTTCTTGGTTTTTTTTTTTTCTTATAAAGTTGGTCACAACTCGAAGGCATTTGCTGTGAAATGGGTTTTTCGCAGCTCTGGACGTGTTGGAGGCCGCGGCTCCGCAGGTGCCAGGCTTTTCCCTCGGCCGCCGTCAGGAATGCGTTGGATGCCAGAGAGAGGGAATTCCTCGCATGTCTTCCATTCAGAGCGAGGCTTTGAAGCGAGCTGCTCGCCCGTAAAGACCGTCGGTCCTGGATCCCAGTGGCCTTGTGCCTCTTGACTATCCGCCTGCTGGCTGATGCTTTTACAGTCCTCAGTTTAATGAAAAACAAAAGGGTCATCCAGCCGGCCCGTGTTTTTTTTTTTTCTCTCAGGCAAACCCAACGTCTGGATTATTAAAGAGACAAACGATGAGTGTCTCCTGGCTGTGTTGAGCTCATGGCTGAGAGGAGACTCGGATATCTGATGTCTCGTGCGTCCTAATGGCCCGTTGAACTCACTATGGCTTAGCTCGCTTGATTCATCGGCTGCTTGTGTGTGAATGAACTTTTGCACTGGCGGCTCCTGGGCCCCATCTGTGTGCGGTTGACAGTCTGCATGTGTGTGTGTGTGTGTGTGTGTGTGTGTGTGTCATGAGCTTGTCTCCTCATACCTGTGCCTATCGTCATGTCAGATCCCCCCCTGTTTCATCTCATCTAATAAATTACGTGGCGTCGTTTTGATGAAGGTATTTACAGCTTGTGATGTCCTAACTCTGCCCGTCTTATCTGTTCCCAGGACTCTGGGAGAGGCATGGGCCCAGCTGAAGAAGAGCCTGGCAGACGAAGCCGAGGTTCATCTGAAGTTCTCTTCAAAGGTAATCTGCTTCACTTCACGATGTTTAGATCTGAGGCTAAGAATGAGCTAAGGCAGCATCACTGAATCTGTTGCCTGCAGGTCTTATGTCCGACAGATCAGTGTTCTGAAAAAGGAAGGAAGTGTGGGGTCCTCACCTGAGTCTGTACTTTGTAGAACTATATATTTTTTTGCTAGAATACTCTACTAGCTTTGGAAATCTAGAGCTATGGAGTTATTTTTATTCTTTTGTTCTGGTCTGTCAGATTTGACGGAGAGTGCCCAAAATTTGCCACAGATACTCCAAGGATTTAGATTTGGACTGTGACCAGGCCATTCCATGATGATTTAACCATTTCACAGCAGCTCACATTTCAATAATCAATCAGTGATTCTTCAGAACTCACTTAAAGGAGCAGTGTTACGTAAAAGTGACTTTTTTGAGCTTTACTTCATGTTATAATGTTATTCACTCACCCAAAACACACCTGGTGTGTTGCCTTTAAGTTAGTGGGGTCGAGCTCCACCTTCGACTATGAAGCTCCTCCCTGGAGCTCCAGTTTCCAAGCATCCACCTCATAGAACATCCCTCCTCTGCAACTCCTCCACTCAGCTCCTTCAGACTATCCAGCAGCAATTAGCAAACACCTGGTGGATCTGCTGAGCTCATTATGCGAGCCACTTCTCAGTGAAACTCTGGTAAAAACCTTATTAAAGGGTTAATAGAGGAGCCATGTTGTGATGACTTCCTGAAGGTGGAGTTTCAGAAAGAGCAGCAGTTTCTTAAAGACACAGAAGCCCAATTTCAAGGCTTTAAAATTTCTTTTTAGTCACATATTTATAAGTACAGCATATTTATAACAACTGAAGGTAACAGTTACTTTATTGTGCTATAAAATGGCACTATATGCCTAGAAAACACATAATAGTGCACTTTTAAAAACATAAGACCAAACTATTGCGTCTTTCACAAATGAGCTGTATTTATACTCACGTTGTGTCACTCAGATGGAGTCTAGTTACTGATTAGGCAGGTTTTGAAGGCAGTTGGATTTGTTTTCAAAATGCTACAGAAATGGGGCTGAATATTAATCTACACCGCACTTTTTAGATTTTTATTTGTAAAAAAATCAACAAAAAAAATCAGTTGAAAACCATTTATGTCCATATGTCACAACGGCTGTACTACTTTGTGTTGATGCGACACATAAAATCTTAAATACCATACATTTAGGTTTGTAGTGTGATAAAATTAGAGAAAAAACCAACATGTCCTGCAATCGGCGAATCACTTTCCCTTGTTTGAAGACGCATGTTAACCCAGCCGCTCGCCACCATCTCTATTGTATGATGATGCGACGTCCTACTTTGTATGTGACTATGGGAACAGACTTATTGCTGACTGTGCAAATAAGTCCAGATTGTGTTTTGTTTTCGTTTTCAATTCAGGCCAACCTTCCAACATTTGAGCACGCAACTTTGCAAATAAGAGAAGATCGTCTCAGAAAACATGCCACCGACAGACAGTTGAAAGGCCTCCAAATGTGAAAGACACACGTCCCAATTAACTTTTCACGTTTGATTAGTTGAAGATGAAGCAGGGGAGAAGAGAGAGAGGCAGAAACCCGTCCTCGGTGATGTTATGCTCCAGAGATGCACAGATGTGCGGCATTCTTCCAGATTCTCAGAGGAGACAGGAAGGATTCGAGTGGGAATGATCTTTGAGTGATGGGCTGCGGCGTCGACTACAGGAAGGAGCTGCACTGCTTATTCACGGCTGACAGCTGGGGCAGAACGCCACGTCGCTTATTAGGATCATTAAACCAGCGACGCACTCGCTGCAAACACTAAAAACCGACATGATCTTGTCACATTCGTTTTGCTGGAAGCGCCTCTGTTTACTTAAACTCTCCACACGCTCAGGAATCAGGAAAAGGAAGCAGAGCGGTTTGGATAAGTCCGTAGTTTTGGATTTATCATCCTCCCAAGTTCGGCGAGAGAGGATGATGACATAATGTGGAAAGCTACTCAAGAGCACGCGGCTAATTAAGGCTTTTGGTCTATATTTGTATGCAAACGGGTTGAAATCGTATCCTCTTGTGATTCAAAGCCTAAGCTTATAATTCTCTCAGGAAACGCATCAGTAGATAAGAATGTCAAATAGTGATGCATCAATTTAATCCAGATAAAAACTAGTGATGGAAACTTGTTCCCACGTTAAATAAAAACTGAAAACAAATGCAAATCTATAAATGAGTGTAAAACAATTCAGTCCAGGTTTGATTGGTCCGCGTGTGCTCTACCCTTTACCCCTTTCTCAAGAAATGGGGTAAAGATTCTTTTGTTTGCTCTTTGGATGTGCTGATCTCTGGTTTGTTTTGTGAGCAGCTCCAGAGCGAAGTGGAGAAACCTTTCCTGACGTTCAGAGAGAACTTCAAGAAGGACATGAAGAGGTTCGACCACCACATCGCCGACCTGCGGAAGCAGCTTGTCGGACGTTACGCAGCCGTGGAGAAGGTGAGGCCAGACTCAGTTTGCTCATTTTTAGCCTACTGATTAAAAAATAAATAAATCCACACATCTTCTATGAGAGTCATCTTTTTTTCATCACTATGATGAAAATACCACATTTTAAAGAAAAGACCTAGTCAACAGGTCTTGGTTATTTCAAAGTAAGCGGGTTTTTTTTGTATTATTTGTTTCATATTGGAGTGTTTTTTGTTGTTTTGTTTTTTTATCCCATTCAGGCCCGGAAAGCTCTGGCCGACAGACAGAAGGAGCTGGAGTTAAAGACCCAACAACTGGAGAGCAAACTCACCAGCAAGACCGAGGAGGAGATCAAGAAGGCTCGCAGGAAATCCACACAAGCAGGTCAGAGCAGAGGTCATCCTGGGGTCGGGGGTCCCACGTCTGTGTTTGTCGTTTTAGCTCGGCCAGAGCGCCTCCTGCTTATTTATGCTGCAAGTCCGCTGTGATCACTGAGGCTGGTTAATCCTGACTGACTGGTGTTGTTCTGGGGACACGCTGGCTATGGGATAGAAGAGTGACTTCCTGTCTGCAGACGCCTTCGTCTTTAACAGCAGAACAGCAGATATATGTGTGTAATAAATAGTTGCTTTTTGAAAACCTTCTCCTGCCTTCTAACTTCATTTTCAACACCCCGCTGATGGGACTTCCACACTGAAGAGCGTTGATGGTAGCATGACAAGTTTGCATTTTCTGTAGGTATAGTGCATTCACTTACTGGAAAACAATTGGATTTATGACATTTTGACTGCCAGGTCGACCAATCCTGGCTGGTCCAGCTAAAGGTGCATCTCCAATTATTAGTTTTACAGAGTGCACTCGTTATTTTGAATGTTTTCTCTTCTCTTAGATCTTCCTATAATTGTTAACCAAATCATGGTGAAGTCATCCATATAAAATCTCCCAGTTAATCCCTGTTAATAATTATCTTAAAGGAAATTACATCTGAATCCTCCTCCGCTGTTGTTTTTCAGCCCCTTCATTGGATCGGCCACTCGAGGCTGTATGTGAACCGACTTGCTGTGTTGGTCCATTTTTGAACCAGTCATGCACTTTATCGGGGCTGAGAGCCACAAAGGGACTTTTTAAAAAAACTTATTTATTATTTTTAAAGCCAGAGTGTTACAGAAGCAAGATGAAGGCTAGAAACAGAAACATTTCCTGCTCCATCATTCTGTTCACACCAGACTGAGAGGTGTGGGTGCAAACTGGCTTTATTACCCCAGGAGAGGAAGGGAAAAGGGGGGAGGTGCACTCCCACATGCTGCACAAATACACAACCATTAATTATCCGATGGCCAAAAACATCCCGCCCACTAAGTTAATTCATGGCTTCATGGGTTTCGGAATAAAACGTTAAATTTACAGTGAACCACTGCATTAGGGCGGAATAAGTTACTTTTTTACCAACTAATGATGAAATTTTGGGGATAGATGTTGAATTCTCTCCACTTAATGTTTGAGCTCCCTCTAGTGGCGACGTGATTATTACATAGATTATTCATAAGAGATCTGCGACGCTGTGAGCCACTTCAAGCATTCGTCATGAGTCGTCAGTGTAGGCATTATGAATAAGCAACAATACTATCGGCTTATTGCTACAGTAGCTGAATATCACTTATTGTGGTATCTAAAGGAACCTTTGCAACCTGATAATGTAATGAAGTGATGAGGGATTTTCTTAAGGATTAAGCCGTTGCACAAGGAGAGAGATCTCTGAATCGTATTACCTAATGGAAACAGTTACCAGTTTTATGTTCCAGACAAAACGATGCGTTTCACCCTTCAGAGCCTGGTGCCACTGCCTGACACAGTTCAATCAACAAGTGATCTTGGACATGCGCAACTCCTTTGATGCTCTTCTTGTCAGAAGGCCATTGTCCAAAAGTCTTTCCCTTCATTTGCATGGAAATGCACGTGGAACCACCTGCCACCAGCACAAGATCTGGACTGGTGGCAACACAGTGGAGCTTTTTGGTGTCATGTTTGGGTTAAGGTTTTTAGCCCACATACGAATACACTATGAGAAACCAAAATACCGCCATAACAGTTTTATTGTGCAATGCAGAATATTGTGGTTTTGCAGGAACGGAGACCTATCAGATTGCAATCGGTTGAAGTTCTATGAAGACCATGAATTAGTGAGATGTTATCAAGTTGAATTATGATGAGATAAAAAGTTGCAGTGGCTTGCTGGAGAATTAGGAGATGGCTGACTAGAGGGGGAACTGAGGATCCTTAGGATACTGTGACTGGTGGATTATGTCTGTGATGTCTGAAGGCTTTAGATGGGCGAACGGGCAAGAGAGAAGGGATCTTTACCTCATCGAGAAGGTGTTCTCTAGATGAATATTTGCAGTCTCTCTGTTTGGACGGTGATTCAGCAATCTTCTCAAGGTAGAGCAAACTCAGGAATCACTGAAAGGCAAGGAAATACATAGGAGTCTCAATGGGCACCAATTCATAAGACAAGCGTTTAGATATAGCTACCACATCTTGTTGACCAACTGACAGTGACAGCATGTTCCTCCCTGAGCTTTTATACGCATTGCCTGATGCTGGTTAGGAGATCCCGGGTGGCGCCATGCCCTTACGACCTGCTGAGCACCACAAAGCCTGAGAGTAAAGCAGAAAATTAAACGGTACCTAACCACGTCAGAACCTGGACAGTTGGAGACATCCTGAAACCTTCTTCATTGTACCTGTCGTCGTAAAGCAAAATAACGACGGCTGGAAACTTGTCTGCCCTTTAGATAAACAGTGATTTCAGCTGGACTCTATGCGGAAATTGAGTTATCTGAGTATTTTGCCCTGACAAAAGTAAAAGCCTCTAAGGTCTCGTGGATTTTCATGTTTAATAGGTGCGATACCTCAGGAATGTCCATGGTTAAGAGGCAAACTCTCAGCCAGACGGTGACGTTATGAGTCAAGCAGGCACAACCACATGCTGTCACATGGAAGAAGGAACGCTCCATTCCAGCACAGTCTCACACAGAGCCAGCCCTGCTGCCTGCTCCTTATGCAACATGGAGAAAACAGAATGCAGAAACCAGAGAGGAGACTTCGACCAAAACAACTAAATCATGGCATCGGTTTGCTCATAATAAAGTCATTTGCGCTTAGATTTGCATGCTTTATTACATAACCTTACCATTGTATTAACGGTAAATGAATAAACAAATGTTAGTAGCTTGAGTTTATTGTTTTTGTGTCTTTTAACACGAGAACATTCTTAGCTTAGCTGTCAGAAGATCTCGTTGACTGCAAACTATTCCAGAAACCAGAACACAGACTTGAAAAAGAGAGAACCAAGAACCTTTAGAACATCACTCTCTTCTGCTTTGCAGGCATCTCTTTGAACTGCCTTTCATTCTGCTTTGTCTCTGGACTTGGACTGGGCCATGAAATACTTTTTTCCTGTGCCAGCGGGAGGAGTCACAGCTGGAGTCACAACCAGAATGTCCAATATGGCTTTTATTTCCTCCGTTGTTGAATTGTGCTCATACAGGATACGCCGCTCTACTTTTCGGACTCTGAGGAAGCCCAACTGCATGATGACCCCACCCACTCCTGAGCCTGTGTAAATTTGACCCTAGGTACTACCAGAAAAGTACCATTTGAGTCATCTTCTATCAGTAACAGCACACACACTGAAGATTGTTGTTGCCAATAACCTCCTAGTGTTTATGCATGGTGCCTCCATCGATTTCTGTGTGCAACACGTCACATTTTGTTTCTTATCTGACTTTTTTCCTTCTAATTCATGATCTCAACACCACTAAAACTCAAATGGCTGCACAAACCTTCTTACAGCAAGACAAATAAGATCTTTATCGAGGTTTAAAAGCATTCTGGGAAACAGCTTGTTGTGGACATGTTTGAAGTCAGTTACCATGGTGCCCTCACTGTGTTTGTTTGTAGCAAGCTTTCATTTATAGACAACGCAAGCTAACGCGGAAGACAGAAGATGCTAACCAGCGTCGCTTCCTCCCTGATCTTATCTCTGTCACGATGAGTGTTTTCTGTTGTCAACAGGATGCAGGATGTGTCATCACCCCTTTTAATACTCTGTCGTAATGAAATCCATTATCAGCCCAGATCCTCTGCCCTGCGTTGGAATAACAGTTTGAGCTGCCGGTTCGGTGCAACAGACACCTGGAGGGATAACTTGTCTTGTGACTCTACCTGCTGGATGTTTTGTGTTTCAGACCACTGGGAGTACTGGGACTGGTGTGTTTCTTGAATGAACTCCTATGTGATAGTTTTTTTTCCCCATCCTCCAACAGGGGATGATCTGATGCGCTGCGTCGACCTGTATAACCAGTCTCAGTCCAAGTGGTTTGAGGAGATGGTCACCACCAGCCTGGTAAGAACACACCAGTTTGTGATGAGAGAGTGTGTGGGGGTGTGTGTGTGTGTGTGTGAAGCGGGGCTGTTTGATACAGAGGTTCAGGTGTTTTTGTCCCGTCCTCATCAGGAGCTGGAGAGACTGGAGGTGGAGCGGGTGGAGATGATCAGGCAGCACCTCTGTCAGTACACAACTCTACGCCACGAGACGGACATGTTCAACCAAGGCGTGAGTGCAGAACACAGCGGCCCGCAAAGCCGCAGACAATTAATTAACATAAGTTTGATAGTTTATTAGATTAAAATGAGTTTTATTCGATTAACTAGTAACATCTGCCAAGAGTTTACTCCAGAAGACGGCACCACTGGTTATCTTTAAGCAAAGACAGAATTAAAGATGGCGGAGCGTCCCGGAACAGGAGAGAGAAACGGTTCAAATGGAGTCCGGTGTGGGACGTTTCTGTTTTGAGTTATAAACACTGGACAAGTTCCTTAAGTTATCAACTTACTAGCGCTTCATTCAGCAGTGCTGCAGTGTCAGCTTCTCAGACAAAAATTTCTGTTGTGCTACGAAGACGAGAATGTGTTAGGATAACAGAAAAAAATTTGTAACACGGTCGAAAAAGACACCAGGCCAATAAGCACGGTTGATTTTGACTGCAATTTTCTGTTTATTCAGGCTGTATTTAACACACTTCACACAAAGAAATGTTCAAATATAATGAAGTTTCATTTTTTAAAGATGTAGCCCTTAATGTTGTGGAAAGACAGTCAGACTCTTGATAGAAGAGAAAACTGGGGTTTTTAAGAAAGTGTACGGTTATTAATTAATCGTTAGTCAATCAATAACAGCAGTTAACTTGGGATTAATTCCTTTTTTTTTTTAACCCTCTTTTACTGTAAAAAAGCTCAGAAAGAACTGAGCTTTTTCAGAGTTTTTCTCAAAGTACCTTGTGCTGATTTTTAAAGTATTATGAAAGTGACTCCCTGCGTCATATAATTATCTCCAGCAGACGGAAGCAAAGAGCCGTTTCGCTGTACTTGACAAAAAAAATTATAATCCATCTTGTCGCAGAGGAGCTTCGTATTCGCTGTTCTCAGTTAACAGCTGCTTTCTTTGCAGACTATGGAGCCGGTGGACAAGCTCCTGCAGTGTGTGGACCCCATCAAGGACAGAGAGGTGTGGGTGCGGGAGAACAAGACGGGGGAAATCAGGCCTGTCGACATAGAGATCTGAACTCTGGGGTCAGAGAGGACAGCTCTCTGCCTGAGGTCTGACTGGGAGCTCTGAGACGCGTCGCAGCGAGCAGACCGAGGACGAGCTCGCCGGACCTTCACCCGTCAGCCGATTCCCCGATGTCCGTATTCGAGCGGAAAGTTTCGAACAACGCCGAGGCATTTAAGATGCGGCGGCAGAGTTTTGTTTTAAGTCACACTGATTCTTTGAACGGGAAAATAGCAACTGTGAGTGGGAACTGTTTCCTAACGGATACTCAGGTGAGGTGAATGATGAAGTAGCACCGACTTGTACATTTTGTAAATGTTGAGAAGCTTTACGTCGTGCAACAGTGTAATGCCAATTCATGACAACTGCCATCATTTAACAGATGCTGCTAAAACTAAATGCAGTTAAGGCTAAGAGTGTTTCTGTGATACTCCAAAGCTCAATGAGATTATAATTCAGTAATGGTAACATCTATGTGACTTAGTGGAGCCGTGATTTTTACTGTTGCTATAATGTTCTGTTGAAGCTCATGGGCTGTTAAATTTCAACAAATTATATATTTACCGTCTTAAAATGACTGAACAACCTGATGAAGATTATCTGGTGATTATTTTGCAAAGGACTCTTCATAAAATCAAGAAAATTATGGACAACACTGAGCATCCTCTTCAGGAGACTGTTATACTACTACAAGAGAGTCTTCAGTCAGAGGCTTCCACAGAACAGCTATAATACAGACTGCTACAGGAGATCTTTCTTGCCCACAGCCATCAGCATCTACGATCTCTTTGAAGAACCTTGGATAATATGAGTTACATTTGATTTCCCTCTGGAATTATTAATGTATGATTGAAAATGAATTGACCTCTAAAATAAGAAAACAAAAATTAAACATGCCTCTTTTACTGAACATTAATCACAAACGGGCTGGTAAATATATTTCTGGGAGAAAAACTGTTGTAATCTATTAAAAAAGCAGAGCTAGTTAACGTGAGCTAACGTTAAAGCTTGGATTTGCCAACTTTATGTTTACAGTTTGTTTATATGAAAATGTGGTAATAAAACTAATAAATTTACTCAAGAAAGGCTGCATGGTTAAAGACTCTGGCAAACAGTCATTTGTAGAGAACAGAAAGGAGGGAAAATGTTTATGGCACAAGCTAATGCCAATTAGCTGTGCTAAAAGGATCCACCACTAGTTGAACATTGTTGGCCTAAATATGCTGTAATTTTCTATTACCTAAAAAATTTGCTGTTTGTGATGCTCCAAAACTCATAATTACTTCAAAAATGTGCATCTTAAATCTTTCACCCACAGAAGTTGCCATTTTTTTTCAACCTCTGGGTTGATGACATCATCAGTTCCATTCTGTACTGGAGGCTGACTTTACCTGAGTAGTTGTTTGTCATGTTACATTTGACTGGTGCAAATTTAGACAATGCCGCACTGTGTCACTGTCTGCTGTGATAAAATAAAAATAAAATTGAGGCGAATCTGGATAATTTTCTACATGAAAGAAAGGAGAGCCGGTCAGGATTTGTGTGATCTATAAAATCTATAATATAAATCCTACATTTATGGTTACAGGATCTACTGATGAGTTTTCCTCATGCAGGTTTACAGTCAGGAAGTTGCACTTTAGAGCTGAAAGATTAAAGTCGAAATAAAATTAATCTATTTTAATAATGTTCTGGTGCCCCATTGTAAATATTAAAATGCGTTTTCCATTTGAAAGAGTCACTAAAGAATGTGAAATAGAAAGAAAGACACTATTAGGATTTAAAGATATATAAAAGTTTTAGGTAAAATATGATGCACAAAAAGAAATGAAGAAAGTTGGATGGATTTGTTGTCCAAGCTGAAAGTTGAACAATTTTTATTTCTAAACCCTGACAGTATTACTGTTTTGCTTTACTTTATCACTTAAGAAGAAATTGAATATCTATTTTTTTTTTATGAATAATTAAGGGTTGGTCAGTTTGCTATGGATAATTAAAAATCCATCTAATGTCAAAACATTTGTTTTATGTTGGAAATAAAAGAAAAAGGCAAAAAAAAAAAAGAAAAAGTATTTATTTTATAAAAGAAGCCATTTTCACATTAAAACAGTAAATGATTTGGTCAGGCCGTCTTTCATCATTAGATATAAAGCTTTGGGTACAGGTTTGGACAGAGTTACACTTTCAGATAAAATACATTGAAAACACACTTAATAACATTGATAGGAAACAGGGTATTGATTGATTGAAATATCGCTTGTTGATTTTGAAACCATTCCCATGTCAGCGTCTGAGTTACCAACTCAAGCAACCAAAGCTCCCTGAAAGCATTTTATATCAGAACTAACTTGTTGGAAACACAGACGACCTGTTTTTTAAGAAAGCTTAGCAGAGAACAAGAAACAGAAATTTTGCATTTGCATGAACAACAATCAGCTCTGTTGCGTTTAAAAGCAGAAATGATTAAAGCTGGAAGATGTCAGTGGTGAAGGAGGACAACAGGAAGGTGACTCCCATTATATATAAAGAACATGGTAACGTATTGCTGATGTTCCAACGCTAACACTGCAGCGCTGCTTGTTTCTGCAGAGGACATTCGATTGTAAAGTCCGGCTAATCGATCATGAGCTTCTTGAGGGAGTTGAGGTAAGCCGGAATGAGGGAGCTGACCGACTCGTTGTCGTCGTTCAGGATCTTCTCCCCTCTCCCCTCGGATCCCACAGAGCTGGGCGACCGGACCAGGCCCGGGTACGGAGTGCTGTAACCCTGCCGGAGAAAACACCCTGCTTTCAGGACGGAAACACTCCACACACACACCTACAGGGTCAATCCATAAGCTCTCCCTTAAACATTTAACGGTGTTACAGTATCTTGAACGTTGTTGCGTTTTGCCAGATTACCACCGTAAACTTTAATTCAATTTATTTTATGCAAAATAAACAAAAATAATCTAAAACCTGTGGTTTGTTATTTGTATTCCTGAGTTTGCAGGATCAAATACCAGCAGGAAGACATTTGGGGCTTGTGCCTCTGCTTTCCTCCATTCTTCATAGCAACAATAGCCGGGATGGAACAATATGGCTGTAAAACTTATCACAATAAAAGCCTTTCATATCAGTGGATATAAAGAATTATAATTTTTTTAATATATATATATATATTTGAAATTCAACCAAATTGCTGGTGTAATCTTTACTGTTTTATCCACAGTTTTCTCGCTACGGCGTTGTGTTTTATTTTTAAGCATTTATGAGGAACAGAGGTGAAACATGAAACTGCTGCTGCGCATGTTACTCAACGGGTTGTTGCTAGGTAACCACAAGTTATTCAACAGGTTGTTGCTAGGTAACCAAAGAGTGAGTGAGCAAGTTAGTTGGTGCCACCAACCATGCTTAGCAGGGCGTGAGAGGTTGAGCAGCAAAAGCCTTTCCTCTGCCTACATCTCCCAGAATGCTGTGCAGTTCAGCATCTGAGTTCATGGAATATTCTATATATTGAATGTTTAACTTTCTATCAGTCATTTTAGTTACTGATATCGATCATGTGTGTATCGCGATATATATTGCTATTGATTTAGATTCTCAGCAGCAGTTAGATCTGGACTTTGACTAGGCCACTCTAACACATGAATAAGCTTTGATATAAACTACAGAAGCTCAAGGTGTTTATTTTTAGTTTTTTTTTTCCTACTCTACATTTTTTACTATTTTTTAGTGCAAGACATTTTTAGCAAACCTCCATTTCTTCCACTTCTCAACTAATCAAAACTTTTTGTTGATTTATCACATAAAATCCCAGTAAAACAAACGGAGTTCCATGTTGTACTGCATGTTTGTCAGAAACAGATGATTTTTGTTCTCCTTACAGAGGAGTATCCCTTGCCGAAGCTGCCCCTGTTCTTGGTCCTGATCTTAGTCAGCGCCGACTCTGCGATGTCGGCCCGCTCCTCCGCGTCGTCCAGCTCGTGGACGGTCTTCCTGTACTTCGTCAGGTTCATGTTGGCCTGCTCCTCCTGATGGGGCGACAGCACATGGTGAGACGCAGACGAAGCACAAAGCCACCCAGAGAAGTCAGAGCGCCGTACCGCCTCCTCCACTTGTCTCTTGTAGGCCTTCATCTTGTTCTGCAGCCGCTCCACCAGCTCCTGCATCCGCTGCTGGTTCTTCTGGTCCTCCTCGGACTGGAACAGCAGCTCCTTCAGGCGCCGCTCGTTCTTCCGCAGCGTCTTCACCGTCTCGGCGTGCCGCTTCTGCTCCGAGTCCAGCTCCAGCTCCAGCTCCTTGACCTGCACAGAGTCACGTTTTCTGCAGGTGCAGCCTGAGCGTGTGCTACATAGAGAGAGTACAGGTGGGGCTGTCGAATTTTTGGTTAATGGAAATGACATGTTTTCGAAAAATCTGGACTTTCAGCAAGTCCCAAGGCCGCCATCTTGTTTCTATTTATTTGGACTTTGAATATGATTCAGCCTGTGTGACAAAATATAAAAGATACAGCCAAGATTTTTTTTTCTTTTTTCATTGTAACATTAATTAGTCATAAGAAGACATGCCATAAAGTCATCTGGCAACGTCAGAATAATACGAGAACAAAGTCAGACATAATAAGCCGTAATATTAGGAGAATTAAGTAGTAATTTTATGTGAAGGCAGACATAAAAAAAATGTAATTTAAATACACTAGATTTTTTTCTTATTAAAACAGCTTTTTTTCTCATAATTTTAAGACGTTTTTCTATAATTACGTCTTCATTCTGTTAACATTACCTGAAATTTCAAAGTGAAATCTTAAAAGATCTCACCACGATACTGACACTGACTTGTTGTCGCTGGGCCCACCTGTAGTGTGGATCATCAGTCTTTCTAGGAACTGACCTTCCCCTCCAGCTTCTGGATGATCTTCTTCCCTCCTTTCAGAGCCATCTGTTCGGCCTCGTCCAGCCTGACGCTCATGTCTTTGATCTGACCTTCCAGACTTTTCTTCACCCTCTCCAGATGAAGCGTGTGCTCCTGCTCCAGCCGCAGCTCCTCTCCGACTCGCGCCAGCTGACGGAGCACATCGTTTGGTGGCGTGTTTAAACGTAAACGGCGTGCGGAGGCCTGAGTCTTACCTCGCAGCCGGCCTTCTTGACCTTGTCGGCGCAGCCTCTCATCTCCGTCTGCAGCTCCTCGTGTTCCTGCTGCAGAGCCTGCAGGTCCACCTCCAGCTTCCTCCGCCCGGCCAGAGTGGACTGAAACTGTACGCAGCAAAAGAAAAATAAAACAATAAATAAAAGAAAAAGGGTTTAAAATGTCTAATTGGTGTCAAATGGGTGTTACGGGAACAGAAAGCCGGTGTCGACCTGTCCGCTGAGGTCGCTGTGCTTCTCGTTGGCCTCCTGCAGCTCCGTCTCCAGGACTTTCCGGGCCCGGTCGGCGCTCTCCAGGGCCGCGCGCGTCTCCTCGCCTTCGCTGACCAGCAGGGCGCAGCGGCGCTCCAGGGCCGCCTGCTCCTCCCGCTGCTCCTCGTGGCTCCGCACCTCCTCCTCCAGCTGAGCCTGCAGCTCCTGCGGCGGAAACAGAACAACGAGGCTCGAGGAAGCGTCCGTATACCGACCCTGAGCTTGGAAAGTTTCGTAAGTGTGCGCGTTTTTCAAGTTCTCTGAGTTTGCACATTTCAACAAGTTATACTAAATGGCTCAGGGTCAGTCAGACTGGATGGAGAACGTCTGGCTGTAGGTTTGGGGTTGTCGCCCTGCTGGAAGGTCAATCTCTGCACACGTCTTATGATTTATTGTTGCAATGAGCAATAAAGCAATTAATGTGTGATAAATTATAACAAACCTCAATAGTTTTCATTTGCAAGATTCGTTTTTCTCTTTTTCTTACCAAAAATTGAATGATAAAAGTCTTCAGTCTGGTACTCTGGTCTCAAATAGACCCATTTTGGTTTACAGAGAATTTATAATTTATTTTATTTGTTTTTCTTTTCAGTTGTTTTGTTAATTTATTTTGGACATTTAAAATGTCTCACAGTTCCAGTGTTAAATAATCATTAGAATTTAAAATGGATTTTTGAGAATGTGTTCTTGCATTCTTATGTGATCAACATTATATTGAATTAAAATGATCTCAAAGCAATATTATCGTTTATCTCATAAAATGTCTTATTGTGACAGGCCTAGAAGATTTATCAAACATTTGTAAAACCCTTAGTGACCACTTCAAGTTCTGATTTATGTAGGGAAATTTAGCTGACAAAATGTTGTGAGGATTTTTATTACTCCTTGAAGATCTCTGAAGAAAAAAACCCAAACATGCAGGAAATGTTTCCATTAGTTAATGTCTCCCCCTACTGGACAGAAGTGGTTAAAACCACTAAACTGGTCACTGTATCCTAAACGGACTGAAGACACAAGACAGATTACTGTTACAAATACTACAGGTAACTAGCAAAAAAGGCATAACAAGAAAATGGTTAAAGGAGGAACCAGCAATTACTTTGGAATGGAGCGACTGAATATTGGAAGGAAAAAGAAAAACAGAATATCCTGTATCAGTGCTGAATATTCTAAATCTTTTTTTTTTTTTTTTTCTTTGCCAGGTCAATTAGTTTAGGTGGTCAGCTTTTTGAGTTAGTCAAAAATCTTAAAAACAACTAATCAATAATCCTTAATTTCACACCTGTGCATTACTTTGTATTGGTCCATCACATAAAAGCCTAGATGTTTTTGTGGCTGGATAATCAAACAGTTTGTAAGACGTTAAAAAAAAGAAGAAAGAAATAAATAAAAAGTGAGCTGACCTTGAGCTGCTGCTGCGTCTTCTTGCTGTTCTTGTTGAGCTCCGCGTTGCTCTTGGTGAGCAGATCCACTTGCACCTCCAGCTCGTTTATGTCCGCCTCCAGCTTCTTCCTCAGCTTCAGCGCCTCTGCTCTGCCCTTCACCTCCACGTCCAGACTGGCCTGCAGGGACTCCAGCGCCCTCTGGTGGCTTTTCCTGAGAAGACCACACTCATTTTTTCAGAGTTCAGCTCTAAACGGGCAACAAAGCTGGTTCAGAAAGTCCAAACGGCCTCTGGTTTGCCTCTAGAGTTCACACAGTGACGTTGTTGGCCTGCAGCATTAAATATTAATACAGAATAATAATAAGACACAGTTCGAGTCAAACTTAAGAATATTTTTAATGACACTTTGAATTAAACTTTAAACCAAAAAAGCTATAAATGTGAGAGATATTAGGAGGACTCTTCTGTGTTACAATCAACCACATTAAAAATATTAATTTCTATGGTCTGTTTGAGGCTCTGACTACAGAATTTGTGCGTCTCACACTGAACATGACTCTCCACCCTGCATAGCGTAAAAGTTTTATAGAAATAGAAATGTTCCTAGCATAGCATGGATTTGTAATGGAAGTGAGCCAGTGTCAAAACTGAACATTGTCCTGCCAAATGGGGAAAATTTTGCACTTCATTTCACAAAACAAAGCTAGCTAGCAGGTAGTTTCCTCAAACTAGGACGCGATGAGAGACTCAAACCTTTGCCTGACAGAAAAGTCTTGCAACAAATAAAGAAAACACAATATGTACAAGAATGTACGGATTAAATGAATATATAAAACCTATGATTAACATATTTAAGGATAACATGCATTTCTAAATGAATCCAAGGCCTCTTTTTTAAGATTCATCAATGTAAGACTTTTTAAGGACGTGTGGACACCCTGGTTCAGCCGCCAGTCTCTGCATAGATTCTTAAAGTTGACAAGGAGGAGAAACTCACCTTGCCGCTTCAGCCTCCTCCTCCTTCTCCTGCAGTCGACGCTCCAAGTCTCCTTTAGCCTGGGACAACTCCAACTGAAGCCTCAACACCTTGGTCTCCTCCACCTGGAGAAGACAAAGGGGGAAAAAAAACATGGTTTACCACGACAACAATCGCACATTTTGCTTCAGAAATGTCATTTCAGATGTCGAGCCAAACCTCCAAAGCTGCCTCCGATTCCTCGAGCGAGGCCTGCAGCTCTTCTTTCTCCATCTCGATCTTCTTCTTGGATTTCTGGAGCTCATGGACACTCTTACCTCCGTCTGACAGCTGGTCTGTTAGGTCAGCCATCTCCTCTGTGCAAAGAACAACAACAAAAAACTCAGATGTCGTCACAATGAGCTTAAATTTCCTGCTGGATTAAAGTTTTGTGAGCCTCTGATATTGTGGATGTAAGACGTGTGCATCGCAACTGATTCTGCTTCAAACTGCACGGTAGACAGTAAATCTAAGTCCTGCGATGAAAATATTGACAATACATTAACATGTCATTCTTACCCTGGAAGGCCTTGTTCTCCTTGCGTACAGCCTCCAGCTGCTCCAGACACTCTTCGTGAGCCGTCTTGACCTTGAAGAGCTCGGCGGCGTGCTGCCTGCTCTCCTTCTGGCAGCCCTCCACCTCGGCCACCAGCTCCTCACACTTCTGCTTCCAGTCGCCGAGCTGCTTCTCCAGCACACGCTGCTTCTTGTCCAGCGCCTGACCGCAGCTGCTGGCCTGAGGTCAGGTGGTATGCTGTGACTGCACTGAAAAGGTCTGCTGCTGCAACTTAAGTTTACACGGGAACACTGCCTGGAAACTGATTTGGGAAAAGACTTCCACGTTTACACGGCACAGCCGAGACACCTTGGGTCGGCTGTGTTGTGACTTGTTGGATACAATATTTGATGGTGTTCACGCATGTATGGTCAAGAGAAACAAAATTATTTCAATAATTTATATTTGAAAACCAATTTTTTTTTGGGGGGGGGCAACAGACACAGCTAGTTCAGTGAACATATTTCCGTCTTTTAACTCAAAACTTCACATGAAGCGATGAATTGTGGGTGATACACTTCGCCTCAGTCCACTTGGATAAGGCAGATTAGTCCAAATTCTGGGTCAAGGGCACAAAGAGGGCGAAAGTCCACTCCGGAGACACACTGCACACTCGAGCCCTTTCAAGGACACAAGGGTGACAGTGCCAGTACTGGACCGAAATGGACGTTTTCAAAGGAAGGCGTCTCTCAAGACCACTGTCTTTTGGATTGGTGAAAAACAAGGCGTTTCTCCAGGACGAGATCCGATTGGACAAATGAAATCAGAGCGCAACACGACTGGACGAGCCTGTCATCATAAGAGATTCTTCAGGACCACAGCTGATTGGACGAAACTAATGTCTGTCATTCGACCTTTTCTCTTCTGAAATATGGCTAGCTCACTTCTCTGGCATATGACTCTCTCTCCTCTGGAGGACTTCGTATCTCTGCAGGAGTGTAAGAGAAGTTTCAGTCTGAGACCTGAAGCTGCGTTTCCACCGACTATATGACTGTGCAAATTGGAACTACAAAAAGAAACACGGCAATTTCGAAAAAGCACACTTCTCGTTAAACTTTTTGCCACTAGGATGAGGTTGTTGGGTTTTTTGGGCTGAATTAAAATTAGCCTACTGTATTTTGTAAAACCGCTATGGAAACACTTTTTTTCTAATCACAGTGGTCATGCGATTAACAACCAACGTTACCACAGGCAGAAATGACGAAGAAAACAGGAAGTGGTAGGAGGATGATGGGGCATCGTGTTTTTAATGACTTATGGTGTAAACAAACTTACTCATGTGTGATTTTATTTTAATTTCTTAATTAATGGAAACAACACAGTTTCTAAGTTGTGTTTCGACATTGGCAGACAAAGTTTTGGGCACATTTGTAACAGAGTCTTGGTAAACGAGCGACTGGAACGCAGCAAAAATGTTACATTTTAACTGAAGGGTGGTTCTGTGTAAACCGGACTTTAATGTGGGACGTTGTTGTTTTTTTACCTTCTCCAGGTCCATGCAGAGTTCCTCCACCTCTCCCTGCAGCCTCTGCTTAGTTTTTTCTAGCGAGGAGCATTTCGCCTGGGTGGCCTCCACCACTTCCTCGGCCTCCTGAAGTCTGGCCGCCAGCTTCTTCCTGCGATAAATCCCACGTTACTGTTGGGTCGTACGTTACAGAACCCACGCGGAGCGCTAGCCGACGGCGGCCCCACACACTTGGTCTCCTCCAGCTCGTCGGCGTGCTGGATGGCGTCGGCCTCGTGCTTCGTCCTCCAGTGCGTCAGCTCGCCGTTGAGCTTGGAGACGAGGCGCTGCATCTCCTGCTTGCTCTCCTGCTCCTCCTCCAGCTGCTCCCTCAGCACCTGGCACTCCTGCCGCGCCGAGCTCAGGCTGCCGCCGACCGCCTGCTTAGACTGGCGACAGAGACGCGGAAGGTCATGGGACGTTTGCTCCCAATCCGTCCGGGTGTTTTTCGAGACACAGACCTTGACCTCCTCGTCCAGCTGCTTCTTCAGCTCCTCCAGCTGCGACTGGAGCAGCGTCTTGGAGCGGGTCAGCTGGCTCGCCCTGCTCTCCGCCTCCTCCATTTGTCGGCTTACGTCGACGTTATCGGCTGGCGGGAAGCAGAAGAGATGGTTATTGACGACTAAGCAGGGTTAGTTCTACCTGGACGCACAAAACAAGAATACAGTGAGATGATCTGACTGTGAAGAAGATCCAAGAGGGTCCAAACACACGGATCTCAGTTTGTGTTAGGAACTAAATTGATGCACATTATCTTCCAGCACTTAAAACTTTAGTATTTGTTGTACAGCTGGAATCGATCGTGGAAATAATCGTCAACTAGATTAGTAATCGATTAATCATTAACTGGATTATTCAGTTACATCCAGTCAGAACAGTAACGAAGCCAAAACTGTGCAAAAATATGTACATTTTCCATTTGTTTTCTTATTTTAAAAAGGAACTGAATTATGTGGGTGTTTGTGTCAATGACTGTACTTCTAATATTGCATAAAGAAGACTAATATGGTTAAATAATTCTGCAGCTTTTGCCAATTTTTCCATCCAATTATTTGTCAGAACGATAGATTAATCGATTACTAGCAAACGATGCAATGTTTGTTTTCTTATTTCGTCCAATTATTTGGCTGTTTTCATGTGTTATTGTATGAAAAAGGATTAAGTGGTTAAATTAAAAATCTGCAGAATGGGCCAATTTATTTAATCCAGTTAACCGTTTAATCGTCAGAATAATTGATAAGATTACTAGACTGATTGCAATACAGTGTTTTCAATTTTCTCAAGTTTTTTCAAAATTAATCAATTAATTATCTGAATAATCAATAGATCACTAGAAAAATCTTTACAATACAATGTTGCTTTTTTTTAACCCAATTAATCAATTAATCAGCAGAACAATCAATTAATTACTAGGATACTCATCAAAATACAATGTTTGTTTTCTTATCAATAAAACCAATCCAATTATTTGACTATTTGAATCTAATAATAGATTTGTAAATATTGTATAAAAAAGGCTTACCAGTAAATGGTTAGATGAAACATTTGCAGAATGTGCCAATTTTATTATCTGATAAATCGATTAATTGTCAGAACAAATAGATTAGTCGATTACTAAAACAATTGTTAGTTGCAGCCCAGGTTCTTGTTAGCAGCTGTTGGATTGTAAATATCGTCTAACTGCTCTATGAATTAGAATAAGGCCTTTATTCTCAGCGGTGACTGGATTTACTGATTGGGTCTGACTCTAACTTGCAGTCTGTGTACCTGACAGCCTGTTCTTGGCCACACTGAGCTCAGACAGCGTCCTCTGCAGCTCGTCTCCCCTCCTGTTGGCCTCAGACAGCTGCTCCTCCAGCTTCTTCACCTGGCCGTCTGACGACATCTGCATCGCAACACCAACGCAGCCGCGTGAGACAAAAGCAGCCAAATCGCCCACTTCAAACCACGCCAACCAGACACTCCGGCCAACTTCCCGACCTTGGCTTTCTGCAGGCTGTCCACCGATGCGGCCAGGTCGTCCACCTCCATCCTCAGGTTCTGTTTGTCCTTCTCCAGCTTGGCTCTGGTCCGCTGCAGAGCCTCGCACTGCTCGCTCAGCTCCGCCATGGCCTCGCCGTGCCGCTTCCTCAGGGACGCGGCCAGCGCCTCGGACTGGAGCGACGACTCGTCCAGCTCTCTCCTCAGACGCTGGAGTTCGGCCTCCCGCTTCTTGTTCGCCTCCATCTGTTTGTGACACAATCTCGTCGTGAAAGTTTGCCTCTAATCGTCCTTTTTTTTACATTTTGGTACAGCCACAAACCTCAGTGCATTTTATTGGGATTTCTTTTCTTTTTATTAAAAACACTTTTGGGATATTTCTCTATTAGCTTTCCACTTCTACAGACTGAATTACACCCTCCTCCCTTTAACTCCGAGGTTGTGTGTGTCGCTTTGTGTGTTGGCTTTTTCTCATCAAATCCCAACAAAACACAGAATACATTCAGGATGTTTGCTGTGCAGCATTAAGAGAAACTTTTTATCTCTATCCTTTTTCAGAGGGCCCTGCTCTGGCCAACCTGTGAAGCCGTGACGCCTCCTGCCTCCTCCAGCCGGTCGGTGAGTTCATCCAGTTCCCTGGTGAGGTCGGCTCTCTGCTTCTCCACCTGCCAAACGCACTCCGGTCAGAAAGCGTCTTCAGGACGATGAGCGCACATTTTAGCAAACAGAGAGAAAAGAAACATCTTCTGGAATTCAGAGCAGCCACAAAGTAAATCTGAATCAGTCACCACCCGACGGGCTGGGATCTTTAACCTGCAGGGGTCCGGCGCGACTGACAGCTCTCAGGTCAGAGGTCAGCAGAGCGGTAGGACGGCTCAAGCGTGGAGCTCCTGTTTCCTGTCGAGGCTAACTGATACTCTTTGTTTTACTGCTGATGTTCTTCGTTAACATTCTTGAGGAAAGAGCCGTTGTTCTCTTAGACCATCACTCACTTCCTCAGCAAACTTAGCAGGTCCATTAAAGCCAAATCACTGACATTTCATCCACATGGTGGCGCTGCAGTAATGAGCAGATCCTTGTTAGTCAGAATCTAGGACCAAAGCACGACGGGTTTGAAATGTTTGGGGATTTAATCGTTTATGTGAAACGGTTTTCCAAGATGGAGTCATTGTAAAACATACAACTCCAGCACAAAGTGATGCTGAAGATTTCAAAATGTCTTTAACTTGAAAAGGCCAAGTGGGTCTGTCACGATAACATCATTGGGCGATTAATTGATAAGCGATATCGTCGCCCTGAGAGCGTTGTTGGCTAACAGCGTAAAAATGGCATAAAAATTCAAGTTCTTATAGTTGTCTTATTGTTTTCTGCTAACTTCCTGACCTTGTCCACCTACAGCTTTATATGTTTGTACAGCAGTTCAGTTGCTATGTTGTATTTTAAATACTTTAGAAATAAAGCGGTATGGTATAGTGGTAAGTGCAGGCTTTCTAAGACCAATAAACTGATTTCTAACATTTAATGCTGGACCTGAAAGACATTATAAATATCCAAAATACATAAGGAAATTAAAAACAATTAAAATTGAGTCACTGTAAACAAATCTGTTTATCATTAGGCTCTACAGAGAAAACGGAAAAAACTGCCTACAACCCGGACACACAGTTAAGCTAACCTTTTTTATACTTTTAAATTTTTTATGGAAATACCACAAGTACAGCAGGAAGTGCTGGTGTAGAGTTATATTCAATAAATTTGAGTATTACTGCACAATTCATTTATTGAAATAAAACACATCAGACTGTTTTCAAGCCTCTATTTGCACTTACAGCTAATGAAAACATTAAATTTTAGGAAAATGTATCACATCTGACTGATGAAAACATTTGAATACCTGCTTAAGTGAAGTTATTTTTAAAAGGTCCTTTGAATCTGACAAATGAGCTGATTTACAGACTGTGACCGTATTATCTCACTTTGACATCTATTTAAATGCTATAGGAGTTTTGCTATTATTTTAAACGTTGGAGACGTGGCAACCTTATAAAATTCTGTCCACAAGCTTCAAATGATTACATTTCACAGTATGATGATGCAAGCTGATTAGTTTGTGTTTCTTTAGTTTCTCTAAAACTCAAATACCAAATAACAGCAATCCCTCTTGACTGAATGATTCAGAAGGCAAAACAAACAACGCTAATAACAAGGAAAGTTAATACTCTGACATTTTGAACTTCATATTGCAAGAATTATTAAATTATAAATGTAAGGCTTTTTTTTACTCTCTTAAGCATCACGTTGAGGTAAAACTCTTTCTTCATGAGCAAAGCAGATGTACTTGTTTTTTTTTGTTTTGTTTTTTTTTTTACAGCTGGTTTAAAGGCAGGCGTAGATGTTGAGACTAGTTTGCCGTGAGTCTCAGGCCCCCCGGACCGCAACAATGAGCCGCAGCCGCCTGCACACCTCCGGCAGGGCAACGGAAAACAGATGCCTCACACCGGAGGCCTTCGCCCCGAAAAAATAACGTCCACCTGTCCTGTGAAGCCCCGCCCCCCTCTAACGCCGAACACTGGGCTCACTCATCGGACTGGACCGCTCCGCTGGCTGAGTCAACACCACCAGACACCGCTCCCCCCATTCATGAGCTGGAGGGACCCCCCACAGAGCGCCCTGCTGCTGCAGACAGCAGAGTCATCCCTCCGTTTGCACAAGAGCGTGGAGGAGTTGTTTGTCTCTGTGCACACACACACACCCCTGTTTGCGCTGCTATCTTTGTGGGGACTTTCCATTGACTTCCATTCATTTCTACAGCCTAAACCTTAGGCTGTAGAAGGTTTAGGCTGTAACCTAAACCTTCTACAGGTTTAGGTTACAGCCTAAACCTGTAACCTAACCATTACATGCCTAACCCTAACCAAAACTCAATTCACACCTTAGTCCTAAATCTGATCCCTGACCCAAAAACAGCGATTCCCCTTGTGGGGACCAGGCTTCGGTCTCCACAAGTAGCAGTTGGTCCCCACAACGTAGTATATGTCAGGAAAATGGTCCCCACAAGGTATTAGAAACAAACGCCCCCCCACACACACACACAAAGGCGCGTTTACAGAAAAGCTTTGCGGTGCTCATCCATCCCGCTAAAGAAACTCAAGCTTTACAGATGTCCAATGTTCCGTTCCTTTACGCCTTTCTGGTTTAAAACAGCATGAGCCTCGCTAAGCTAAGCTACATAAAAAAAGAAACAAAACAAATCCTGAGCACGGCTTAAAGTCTAGCAGGGGCAAACAGAGTATGTTTTCTTCCCTAAGTGGGGTTCTGCCGAGTAGTTAATACCTTTCCTGCTGTTTCCTAACATCTTCATTTTGTGTAAACACAAATCGATTTTAAATGGGTTTTCCAGGCACATAGTGCCATTTTATATCAAGTAACTACGTTACCTTCAGTTGTTATATATGTCAAATACGACTTAAAAGTAATTTGACTTTGTAATTCAATGCCCTGAAATTGGGCCTCTGTCTCTTTAAGAAACTCCTGCTCTTTCTGAAACTCCGCCTTCAGTAAGTCATCACAACATCGCCCCTCTATTAACTCTATAACAACGTTTTTACCAGCGTTTCACTGAAAAGTGGCTCCTATAACGAGCTGATTAGATGCACACTTCCAGCTAATTGCTGCTGGCTAGTCTGCAGGAGCTGAGTGGGAGAGTCACGGAGCGGGCGTGGGGGCTCGGGAAACAAATTTTCATCTACTGGTTTGAATCAATCGGGAAAAGCAAAAGTGTAACTTCTTCGGATGTTCGTCAGTAACAAACAAGACGCAGAAGTTGAAAACTAGAATGGACCACATGTCTGACCCAGACATTTCTCCTGTAAAGCACAGATCCAAAAACCATCTCAAGAGAACAAAACTGAGGTAGTAACTTAGAATTTTTCCTTTTCTAATGCAATTCCTCAAAATCTGCATTAAGAAAAACCTTTGATGGAAACAATAAGTGTCTGTGTGAAACAGACACTAGCCATCTGTTTTAACGTTATTAATGTTAACCACACACTGTGCACCACTGTATCCAAGTTGTTTCAAATTGTTAAATCAGCAAAAAAAAAAAAAAATAGGAATGCTAAGGTAGAAAAATAAATTGCAGACCTTAATCATGAAGCAGCACGCAGAGTTTCTAAAAGTTTAACGGGAGAGTCCGTCTGATTAGCCAGAAGCCTCCCACGGCTCTGAGGATTTAATTTCTTCTCTAAGCAGTGAGGCTTCTTTCAACCACAGGCAATGGAAAAACACAGACATGACTCAAAATATCCCAGAGTCAATTTGTATTTATGTCTTTAAGAACCTGGTTAGTGTTGTTGCAGAGATGGTAAAAGTTCGACTGTCATTATCCAAGTGTCAGATTATTTTTTTCATACAGGAGCATGTGTGTGTGTAACATAGATTTACATTTAGTCTTTTAAAAAAACTTCTGAAAACACGTAAAAAAAAAAAAAAAAAAAAACTTTTGCAATTGTTTTTGTATTTTTTTTTACAATAAAAATAATCAAAAACTTAAATTTTGTGATGCTACTTTAGAAATATTTGCAAGAAATTTTGCAATGTTTTTACTCATTCAACCCCATTCCAGGATCTACATACAAAATACACAAATAAAATAAAATAAAAAGCAAACAGATTGGACACAAAAACATGTTTACTCTTTCAAGAACTTAAATCGCTCGATTTTTGTTACTCGTCACATCGATCATGGACTACATCTTGTAATCAAGTAAAGCCGAGGCAGCAGTAGAAAGTAAAACAAATACTGCCACCTGCAGGTGGGAGTCAGCAGTCCATTAAATACCGTTTTTTTGTGGAAAGTTGCAATAAAGCGACAATTATGCATTGCCACAAAATAATACAGGGATCTTTTGATTTTGCGTCAATTTATAATCTGTATTTCCATAAAATAAAGCTGGATATAAATGTATGTACAACATTAGCTGAATGCTGCTCACAGATTCATATGTTTGTGTGAGCTATGAGTGCTGGGATGTTTTCACACCTCACAGTCTAGTAGATTTTTGGGGACCAAAGTTGCAGCATCTGTTCCATTTTCAGCTGACAGTTTGACTTGGTCTGACCAAACTGGGCCCTTCAGACTTGTTTGTTTTGGTTGTATTTACCCAGAATGCCCTGCTTTATTGTCCAGTTCCTGCTTTTGGAGCGGTCTCCAGTCTGCTAGAATCCACATGTGCATTCGAACTGCGCCAGAGTTCACCTTAACCGAATTGATACCGAGGTTTTTAGGCGAACCAGAGTTGAGGACTAAACAGGGTTGGTGTCAGCGCATCCTTAGAGCGTATATGCCTCTGTAAGAACCCGTGTGTGTGTGTGTGTGGGGGTGTGTGTGTGTGTGTGTCTGGCTGCCTGGCATTCCACCCGGGAGAGGATCCACTGGAAAAAAAGAGCGCCGTCTGTCGCTCTGCCTCTCCTGATGCTATCAGGCCGAGTGCGACCCGAGGAGCAGAGCCTAACAATGGCGAGCCTGTCTGCAGCCGAGGTATGTTGTAATTGAGCCGCTCCGAAGACGGAGGCTGCCGAACAGATAAAGACCTGCAAGCCTCCGCGTGCCTCTGGCTCCGCTCTGCGGCTTTTCGGGGGCTGGAGGGGCTCCCGGCTAGCACCCTTAACAGAATACCACCCAGAGTGGAGAGAGGTGTGGACAACACGCCCTCGGGTCCACTGTCACTCCGTTCATCACTCCGGGTGAAGAGCCTACCGTATGAGGGCTTAAACACACACAGGCTTTAAAAGGGGACTTGTTCGAACTAACATACACTTGAAGCTCCTCAGTAGATAAGCTTCATATGATGCAGACGTGGCTTTTTTCAGAAAGCTTCACTTAACAGCGAGGATGTGTTGGACTCTTTGTGGTGGAGAGGCAGAAGGTCTCGGTGTTTATTTTGCCTGCAGGGCCGAGGTTTGGGGATTCCAAGGAACACTCAGTGGTGTGTGATGGGAAACATCAGACAGAGGAAAAAGCCTGTCTGTGCTCCGGGGGTTGCCCCTGTGTGCTGATCAGAAACACAAGGTCTGACCCGAACCGGAGTGTTATCACAGGTGCAGATGGTTTGCGATGACCAGAGCGGAGCAGTAGCAAGTGAAGCTGCTAAATCTTTTCCTTCTCTTCTTTCCTACAGTAGAAATGAGTTTTGGTTTTCCGCTAATGTCGATTAAAAACACACTCCACTTTGCAATTGCGGTGTGGCCACTGAATATGAAACCACGATTAAAGTCTGATGTGAATACGTTTCTTCACACGACAAGTCTCTAAAAAACACAGCGTTCCAGCCTCTTCCTCCTACCGCTCCCTGTTGTCTTCTGTCTTTTCCCTCAGTAGCAACGTCTGGTTGTCGATCACATGACTCGTGGTGATGTGAAAAAAGTGTTTCCATTGTAGTTTCACGAAATACACTGATTTCGATACAGACAAAAAAATAAAAAAATACTTTGTCCTAGCTCAAAAACGTTTTACTGACTTTTTTTCAAAATTGCTTTGTTCCCACTGATAAAATCTGGGTTTGTAATTCCAATTTGCGTATTTATATATTATATATTCAGCTCTGGGAAAAAAAACACTTAAAATGATTAGTTTATCTGATTTTACTCTTTATAGGTATATGTGTGAGTAAAATGAACATTGTTCTTTTATTCTATCAACTACTGACAACACGTTGTCAGTAGTTGATAGCAGAACCTGATAGTTTTTATCTTCTACCTTCGCTCTCATGGCCCGTTCTGCTTCCAGCTCCTCCTCCAGCTCCTCGATGCGGGCCTAAAGAGACACATAGGAGAATCATTTCCACTAGCGAGAAGCAAAAAGCTGCTCTCACTGAACTGTAAAATATGACAAGAATATTACAACGTGCTCCAACTATAGACTGTGTCATTACAACAGCAGGAAAAGAAACGTTTCGCTATTTCAGGCCAGCACTTCGGTGCGGTCGGTCCCATCTCTCCAGAGATTTGGCACGCCTCTGGCTTTTTTTCCCCTCCTTTCCTCAGGTACTAATTTAGAGAAAGAATGTCCTGCAGCCACCGGTGATTATCTTCAGCATGACCCTGGACTGGCCGAGCTGCGTTTGGTCAGCGAGACCAAACAGCACCGATCCCATTTGTCTGACATTTGAGGAATTTAGCTGAAGACTTTTTTTTTTTTATGTTTCATTTACATTTTACAACCGTGGCTAAAAGTCAGAGCCACGGCGAGTCAAGGTTAATTACAGAGCAGATGAGAGTAAAAAAAAAAGCAAAAAAAAAAACACAACCAGAGATCGTAAACACCTAGAGAAATCCCAGCTATCAGCTTGGGATCCTGATTATTGAATTTTTAATCCTCAGCCATCAGTTTCATTTACAACCCTTTCAAGTCATTAAAAGACAATAATATCCACTGAAAACAATGCTATTAAAAAAATTATAAAAATTAGAAATTTTACAATTTTTGTCCTTGGATGAATAATGCGGTGAGTAAACATTAAATACACTGCCAATCAAAACCAGTAAGGCACCTAGATACATATTTTGTAGATTTTGTCTGCACAGAATTAACTAGAACTGCACTGAACTATATCAACAAGTCATATGAAAACAGAGAAGACATGCTAACGTTAGCCTAGCATTAAAGCACACTGCTCAGCATGAAAACGAGTCAGGAAGAAGAAAATGAAAGAGAATAGAAGACGACAAGGAGAGACTGCCATGTCAAGAACATCAATGGTTACTTTGTATCAGACTAAATTAGCTTACTGTGATTACCCATGCTGACCACTATGGGGCGCTGTTTGTAAAGTTACATACTTAAAAATTAACAGCAATTATTTTAGCCATTTAGCCTTTGATGCAAGAAAAAAAAAGTGTTTGTTTTCCAGAGTCTTATTTCCACCATGTTATTTATTCATTTATACAGTTCCAAACTAAATATTAACAATCAAGGAGCCGAATGTTTAGTTCAATGCTTCCCAGAACCAGAAGATTCAACTTCTATGCACCACAAATCTCAGACAAACTTCCAGAAAACGGCAAAACAACTGGAACACTGACTTCCTTTAAGTCACATGTTTAAAGTTTCTTTTGAATCATAATAAATGGAACATTAGCCAACATATTTGATGCACATTGATGATTTTGACAACGGCACTGGATAAAATGTAATGCTTGTTACTGGTTTCTTAATTGATGACTGTTTTGTGTTTTTACAATGTAAAGCACTTTGAACTGTCTTGTTGCTCAAATGTTCTATACAAATAAATTTGATTGATTGATTGATTGATTAAAATCTAACGCGACCACTGAGGCCTGTAGAGTCCAAGATGGAGCTCTTAGATTTTTTTGCGATTGCACATTGCCTGTCCTTGGGATGAGTACTGGATCGCCCATTCCTGGGAAAAGAGTCTCCAACTTGTGAACAAAGTTTCCCTTTTTAGAAAAATGAAACTTCAAATTGTTTAGAACTGGATTCATAACCCTTCTCAGATTGACCAGTAGCAACAGTTGCTTCTCTAAGGTCACTGCTCTTTCTGTTCCTTCTTGCCATTGCGTCAACACAACGCCAAGATCCCAAGACGCAACAAAGTGCAGAAGATCCTGCTCTGGTCAAGTGGGCTGATCAATTTAATGGTGTTCTTGTATGTACAAACCTACAATATTAAGATATTATGCTTCATTAATTATGATAAAGTACAAAAATGTCAAGGTTTAACAATGATGAAAAGGTATAATGTTACAAAAGTAACTTCAACTCAACACAGAAGACATTGCAATGCTACTTACAACACAAAACTGTATCATACAATCAATGGTAAAAATAATCCTAATTAATTAATACTTTCAGTCTCTATTCAACAAGTCCAGGGTTATTCTTTCAAACTAAGTGAACCTGAAGTGCTTTTCCCCTCCTCTTTCCATCATAAACAATCAAAATGCTTTTGCAAACATAAATCACTCACAGCACATTTCTGCTGCACTCATCTCCTGCCAAAGCTGTGTTTTCTACTGCTGATAAAAATTTATTGCCCCATTCCCTTGCACGGCTGCAGCCTGCCGTGTTTTGTCATGTTCGGCGTTATCTTCGGTTTCTATCGTTGCCTGGGTGTCAGGAAGTTGTGTCTGACATGGCGCGCAGCCCGGGGGCCGCCTGCGGTTCACTGATGGGGGTGAAAGCCACCGGTCGGCGTGACAAAACCTCCAAAAGCAGCGGACGCCTCGGACTCTGGCGAAACTGATCATTCAGGCGACCGGTGCTACCTTTGATCCAGCAAAAAATCTCTTGTTGCCAGCAATTACTCATACGTAATAACTCATCATTTGCTCTCTTAAGAGTTTACATAGACTCAAAGAAATGTTTGACTTACATGCCAGCGGAGGACATCTGTGGAGAGAACAGCCATGGCGAGGGAGCAGCGGTCCAACTGACTGACTGAATGAGAGACTGACTGTCCCAAACATGTGCACACACACACACATGCACACACACCTTGCTGCTGATCCCCTCCGGCATGTTACTGTCCACACCCCCTTATACACGCACAGCCTCTCTCCGTCTTCCTGTCAGTTCCCCTCTCACATATCTGGTTCTCATTAAATTCCCACCTTCCGCTGCCTCAAAATACATCGAGTGGTCCAGAAACAATTGTAGAAAACGTGTAGCGTACCAGCGTTTGCTGCGGAGATTTACATAAAATTGGCTCCAGACTAAATGATTGCTCACATCCCTCCATACTCACTGGGAAATGTAGAGGAGATAACATCATAACATCCAAAAATAAAACAAAAAAACGGCTCGATTTGGTTGCGGGGTTCAATCTTCAAATTTGCATGAGCTTGTTTTTTTTTTTCTTCATTTTTTTCTGCTGCTCTTTGAAATGATAATAATTGTCCATGAACTGGAATCAGATGTGGCCTCAGAGTCGATGTCTCCTCATGTGGGTCAAAGGGGATCTACAGCAGCGTGGGTTGTTATTTCCTGTAGGATCCTCTCTCAACAGAACATTTTTAAACCCCCGCTTGTTCACCAGAAAAAAAACAAAAACATTTCAGACTCAGTGTTGTTGTAAAGTACTCATGTTAAAATACTGTAATTCATTCATAGCGACACAAGACCCTACATGTTGGTTCTTCAAAATGCCTTTGGACGTTTGGGACCCTGCAGTAAAAGTGTCTGATTGATTTGACTTGGAACGCGGAGACAGGCCCTGTTCACCCGGTCAAAGACACAAACTGAAGGTGATGAAACAGGTTAGACCAGCTGAATCTTGACATGAAGCCTATTGAGGACACACTCTAGATGCATCGGGATAAAGTCTTTTAAGGCATATTTTGGGTGTGTTTTTAGCAAATAGGTTCAAATTAAGGGGTACCTTTAAATAGTGCCATTTATTTAATGAAATATCAAATGCACAAGTTATTATTGGACACCAAACTGGCTCTACTTTTGAAATATCTTATCACTGAGTGTCTTTGGGTGGTGAAACCTCGGCACTGGGGAAATCCATCAAAGGTGAAGGCTGAGAGTCGTAAGCCACGCCCTTTTAGTGTCTTTTGACATTCATAAACCTGAGCAAACAAACATTGTTTATAAGTTTTGTTAAGGCTCTAGTCTCTAGTCACTCTCATTTATCCCCTTCAGACTCCGTTTATAGTGAATGACACCATCTCTAAATCATGCTTATGCTGATGATGAACAGCTTTATATTTCTGTTTCACCACATGATCGCAGTCACTCATATTAGCTGAGTGAGTTTGTCCATGATATCAATGGGCTGATGGGCCAGCAGGTCCCATGTTGACAAAAGTTGCTCAAGATCAGTCGTCTTGCAATATCAAAAGTTGTGAGATCAGTTTTCACTTCCTTCCACTTCCTTCATTCAATCTAGATATATGTGTATGAAAACTCAGTTTATTTAACATTGACAAAGAAAGGTAAAAACCTCAACAGAATGTATGTATTTAAATATCAATAGCCACAAAAAGTCTCTCAATCAGCTTCAGCTTTAAAAGAATTAACAAATTTCTTTCAAAACAGAGCAGATATTTGTAGTGGAGTTTGTGTCGATAAGTCTAGACCAGTAACAGGCAAACTGATCGTTGTAAACCCTTCCTAGTCCATCGGAAACCAGGTTGCTTTCGTAGTATCGACCATCTTGTCCATCAGGTTATCAGACATCTTCACTCAGAGTTCCCAGGAAGAAAAGTAAAATAACTCGAAACAACATTCAGTTTCTATGCTCCTCATCTCTGAAAACAACGCCATCAAACCTGAGATGGACACAAGCAAATGATTCCTAAATCATGAACTTCTACTGCAAAAGTAAAAAGTAGAAAACTTCAAGTTCAGATCAAAATATTTAGTATCACAAAGGCGACTCAATTGTTACCTGAATCCAACGTACTGGTAACCATCTTTCACTCCAAAAGGCTTATGGATGAAAAACATTTACTCATGCCAAGCTTTGTTGTTGTGCGGCACAGTATGAACACCTTGAGCTAAACATCTGCTGCAGAACCAAAATGATTCTTATCTCTTTAGACACAGATGACCCCAAAGCACTCCAGCTGAGGGTAACTGCTTTATGGCTACGCAATAAAACTACTAAAGAGCCTGGGTCTGTGGTGAGGAATGAAGCATGCGGGCCGCCCTTTAAGCCAACTGCTTTGAATTATGGGATGAGGAGGCGGCTTCATTTTTCATGACAGACAAAGCATTCTTTTTTGAATCCAGGCAAGTCCACAGACGCATTTGCGCGACCATTACGTCAAAGGATAGCAGACGATGGAGGTCAGGAGACAGCTAACTGGCCTGTCCACCTGCATCTACACCTAAACCCAGACATACTTATCTCTACAAGTAAGCGACAGATATAGACTAAACACACGTCAGTGATAGAGATGAATGCTATCAGACATGATCCTATCTGGATGACACACCAAGATCCCCAAGAAAGCCTCAGGACAAAGTTTACAAAAGGTTGCAGCAAACAATAAGCAGTGTAATCCAAATAAAAGATGCCACACTAATTTCTTAACATATTTATAAATGTTGTGCTACACCAAGGACAGCTCTGTCGCTAACCTCCGTCATTAACGGAGGGTTTGCATAGACAAGCATCCTTGGCATCCTCTGGTCGTTCATTCATCACCCTTAAAGCTGCTGATATTCTGAGCAAAGACGTGCTTCCAAAAGCCAAGTGGAACAGAACCTTTCGTTGATAACCTCTTGATGTTTTCTTCATGGGAATTATACCTGACCCGGTGTTACTGTATAACTTTTACACCGTCATAGAGGGGCCCATCCAGGGTTCTCTTTCTATATGATGCACTTGACAACATCTTTCTGTATTCAACTCTTTCTTTCTCCAATGTAATGATTGAAAAAACTTTTAAAATGGTATTTAGTCCAGCCAAAGTACACAGTCACGTCCTAGTAGATACTGCAAATATGTCCGCATCAATAAACATTCACTGCCCAGGTTTTTCCATAGTAAACATCGGATCGAAATCCAATGTTTGATTTGTTGCGATATTTATTTCACTGTGTCCGTTCAGTTTAACTCTCCCACAAAAACTCTGTTAGCTCTTCCAACTGACAATAAATAATAATAAAAACATTTAGCATGAGATTTAAGACTATTATCAGGAACAGCTTTGAGAAAACAGACAACAACGTCGGCCTGTGAAACAGACAGGATCTAAGCTGATCTGTTAGCCAGCTGGCCAAAGCTAGAGCCGATCATTCAGCAACGCTATGAAACAAGAGCCCGGTCCGTTTTATGTCGCCTCACTTCCTCATGAATGACAGTGACGAAGCTGAGTCAAAACAAGAGCATATTTCTAACTGTACACAGTCACAGCATCAGATGGAGGTAGGAGATCCAGGTGGTTCCAAACCGCATCCTGACGGTCTGGGAGCAGGAAAGATCCAATCACCAAGCAGACGGCAGCGGCTCTGCTGAAAGCCAGGAATGCGTCTGTCCACCGAGTCGTCAGCTTCTACTCAGCGCCGACTGAGTTGAGTTAGTAAGGAGCTGAGAACTCGTGCTTGGGCCTGGCAGTGAAACTGTAAAGTCCAGCTCACAAAACACACACCGCACACAGCTTGACGAAAACAAGAGCTGAGCAAGACTTTGGGGGGGGGGAGACTAAGAATCAGCTTGTTTTCATACAAATCAAGGCTTCACAAAACTAAAACTATGTTTTTAACAGGATGGATAAGGGAGGTAGAATAAAACAGTCCATTTTTTAACTAGGCCATATATTACAAGTTTTATGCTTGTCTAAGTTAAACGTGGTCCATTAAGAAATAAAATATAATAAAAACAGCTTGTTTCTCATGTTTCACACAAAAGAATAAAGGTTTATAAATATCTATGTTAAAGAATCTCTCAAAGGACAGTAAAACATCTTTAGAGGATCATTAAAAAAATATCTGTTTTTATTTACATTTGATCAAAAATGGCATCTCAAAAATGATTTGTTATGAGGATGTCTGTTAGATTGTTAGGTTTATGGGGAAAGTTACTTTTTCCTCATAAGACCAGTTTGGTTTGGATAGTTTTTTCCCCATTAATGAATAAATAAGATCTTAAAATATATTTGATAATCTGAAACATATGGAGTAAGTTTGACAAAAAAACAACAAAAAAAATCAACTTAAAAGCAAACGAACCCAGATGTTCCTATTTGTAAATTTGAATGGTATTTTTATCTTTGACATATTTTACAGAAATTAAACAAGGGACGTTAATTAATCAGCCTTTACTTGCTACCCATCAACTTCAGCAGCACCACATTCATGTCCAACAACAAAAGAATCTTACCAAGTATTTTTAGTCAAGTTTCTACTGAAAATATCTTAGAAAACTTGAAATGAGACAAAACTACTTTACAAATAACTTTTCCACAAGATATAGCAGCTTGTTTGAAGTTAATAATTCATTAATATCGATGAAAAAGTTACCAGTTCCACTTGTAGATTATTTCACTTGGAAAATGTTCTTGTTATAAGTAAAATAATCTGCCAGTGGACCTGGTACTGTCTCATCAATATTAAGGAGTTATTGATTTAAGAAGCTTCTATATTTTGCTGAAAAGTTTCCTGTCAAGTCATTTTATTGTTTTCGAACATATTCACACTAGAACAGGGGTGTTAGACTCATTTTCATTTTGGGCCGTATTAAAAATCTGAGTGTTGTTAAAGGGCCGGTTGTGCCAGAATGTATTGACAAAACCAATTGGACTGTTAAAATATCAATAAATAATCAATAAATAGCTGTTCCTCCAAGATTTTGTGATTGTTTTTGTGTATTTTTTTTTTTACAGATTTTGTGGTGCCAATTTAGAAAGGTTTGTAAGAAATTTTTACCATATTGTCTGATGTTAACTGTGACTTTTTATTACTCATTGTATCAATTACAGCCTATAACTTAACATCAAAGCTGAGGCAGTGGTCACTTAAACTGAAAGTTTTTAACCAATTTTGAGAAAACTTGCAGTAAAATCAGAAAGAAATGTGGAAATTTGTTGACTGTGTGAGTTTTGCAGATTTGTGAAAAACTGGAAGGTAATTTGGAGTCTAGAGGGCCACATAAAAAGCTACGGCGGGCCAGATTTGGCCCTGGGGCCTTGAGTTTGACAGGTACACTAGAAACTTGACAAATACTTCGTGAGATTTAGATTTTTTTGCAGTGTAGCATACAACACAGCATCTTTAACGAAGGAAACGAGTCGATCCACATGATGTGTTTCTGTTCTCGGTGTTTGACCTGGTGATCTTTCCAGCTGCTAACTGTAACGTAAAGCCGTATCGCTCCTGACCTGCAGCTCCTTGCTCCTCTTCTGCAGTTCCATGTTGAGGGCCTCCTCTGCTTCCAGTTTGGTGCCGGCACTGCTGATCTCCAAGTCCTTCCTTCACACAGGAGGAGAGCACACAAAAAACACAACCTACAGTCAACCAGAAACGAACTCTTCAGATGCGGCGCACAGCTGACTGATGAGCTTCTCAACGCGTCATTTTTTATTGCAACAGCATCCAATAAAGCTCCACCGAACCGTGAGCCGAGCTGAATTGACAGATCTCATATCCCGGGAAGGACTAGAAACGAGGCGATTCATTGGCTTTATTAAAGCTGAGCGGGGTCAAGCCGAGTTGGTCTGCGTCTTCCCCCGACACCTGGCTCTTTTCTTCTTTTGATTGTAGCTGCGAGGAAAAGCAAATACGTCTCTCTGCTGTCACACTACGGAGGGCAGATAGCAACATGTTGGGATCTTGGTGAATGCATCGCCTGTGGAGAAGGTATTCTTTGGTCTCCAGGGAGATTTCCCCCCGGCGTTGCTAAGCTACCACTGCAAACTGCAAGGTGTTTTTTGGGGAGTTTTATGTAACAAACCAAAACAAAGTAGAGCATAAATCTGAAGTGGAGGGAGAACGACAACCCCATCTTGTGAAAGGGCCGAGCCAACGTAAAATCTTAGCTGGATTTAGCTTCGGACTTGGAGTAGGCCATTGAAACAAATGAACATACTGTAATATAAATTGTCCTATTGAAGCGCTGGTTGTATTTTTCAGTCGGGGTGGACGATATGTATCACGATATAAGCGTTTTATATCACTGCATATGAATAATTATTCATTTGTTTTTTATTTTAAATATCTGAAATTCAACCAAACTGACGGCGTGACCTTTTCCTGTTTTGTCCACAGTTTTCACGCTTCACCGTTGTTTAATTTTAAGTAGTTATGAGGCACGGCGGCAAAACCTGAAACTGCTGCTGCGCCAGTTACTCAACAGGTTGTTGCTAGGTAACCTAAGAGCGAGTGAGTTATGGTGCGTTCACAACAAAAGCGTTACGCGAGTCAAAAACATGTCCGACGCTTCAAGTTCGACGCGTTTGCACTTTGAATGCAAACGCTTGACATTTTGCTCTACACCTAGCGTTTTGCCCATCTGGTTTACGTTCAAAGTTAACGTGGAGGTGCATCGAGGGAAAGTCAGACGCGCCAGTTCCATTTGTTTTTTTTTCGTTGGACGCTCTTGACGCTCAAAACAGTTCAAATCTCGCCGCGCAAAACGCTCGAAACACAACGACTCTCGATGCAGAGTAGATCCTATAAGTAAGCCTCTCCATCCTCTCTTATATTGCCGTTTTTTACGATGTATGGTTGTGGCTTATATAAGAGCTGGATTTAATGCTCTGTAAATGTTTATGATTCTGGTAGGGTTTAAAATATGAACACTAACTGGAATTTTTCTCTCTTTTTTCTTACCTGTCTTTGAGCTTTTCACGGCTAATTACATATTATCAAGCATTCCACAGAGATTAAAGAGACAAATCCTATCGTGGCTTAGGAAACGGGTCAAAGCAGGTACTTATTCAACCAACCTCTCTGCTGTCATTACATAGGAATACAATTAAAGGACTAAACATGACTGAGAACCTTATATGAAAACTACTCAGAAAAGACAGACTGATTCTGATTTTTACAACCGACAACCGTTAGGCAGGTATTAAACTTTATTTTAATTAAGCATGTGTTCATATTGGATTAATTCTGAGATTTTAGACACAAAACCACAAATACATATATATATTTTTAGCATTTTGTGTCATGAAGTGGTGTAGATTGGGGTGAGGGAAATGCAGCAGATCCAGGTTGCAGTGAAAATTATGGTTTTAATGGTGAAAATGTTCAAAGCTCCAAATGCAAACAGTCCAGCAACCAGGCAGCACGGCTGAGCGGAAGCCAGGGCTCAACACCGGTAGCAACTGGTGATACGAAAGGACAACAGCTAGACAGATAGACGACAGCAAACAACTATATGACAAGGAGACGCTGAGACACAGGTGACAATAAATACACAGGAGGGTAATCAGGGAACGAGACACACCTGGGAATAATCAAGGGGAGACAAGACGAAAACTCGAAAATAAACACCCAAAGAACTCAAAGCATGACATTTTGAAAATGGATGTTTTACAGCCTGTATATTTATTTTTCCAATGGTTTTATTATTATTATTATTATTATTATTATTATTGTTATTGTTTCGAGTGAAATCAGATTTTATTTTTCTGATATTTTTATTGGTATGACGCAATATTCTAATTTTAAATGTCTTGTTTTCATTGACTGTAAGCATAAAATCATCTTAATCAGCACAGATAAAAAAAATTAAAACATCCATCTGTGTAGTCTGTATAATGTGTTTCATTTGGGGATAAAGTTTCTGAAATAAATGGACTTAATTTTAATTTACTGAATGATCTGTATTAAAATCCATGTTGGGATACAGTTCAAGATGGCAGACTGCTGGGTGCTTCATCTCTGCCTCATTTTACTATGACTTTGGTTGTAGCGCTACTTACAGAGGGTCAAGTTGTTAAAATATGTTTTGTGCTACTTTGCTAACATTTTTGTAAAATGTGACAAGAGAAAACGTATCTAGAAAACTACAAAGGCCAGAAGCAGGCCACTCAGAGGCAGGAAAGGACGTTTGTATTTGGGTAGCTAACTAGCTAACGTTTATGGTTTCCTAGAACGGTCAACAAAATGCAAAAACCATAATAGAGATCATGCTAAAACAGCAAGCTAGCACAGCTGTTTTAGCATGACTTCTATTGACCCTTCTGGGCTAAACCTGACACGCTAACATGGAGGCGTTTTAGAATACAGTTTCAAACAGCATTCGGACATTGTTCTTTCTGCCTGTTGCCAGTTTGTCAGTACTGAATATGCGCAGGTTTCTGCAAGAGCATATGCAGGCTGCCATGACAGCCCGCTGCTTCTGCGGGCTTATTTTTATATCAGAAAATAAAACACACTGACCGTTTGATAAGATCTTCCAAACCACTCCTCATCTTCTCCACCTCTCCTAAGCTGTCCTTAGTAGATCTACTGTCAGCGTCCAGCTTCCTCCTGGCCTTCTCAGGATCGCCTCGCTGAAGCCGCTCCAGCTGGAACTCCAACTGGGAGACAGGCAAGAAGATACAAGTGTACCAACAATCACGGTTCAGTTTGTACTTTTGGTTTTAAAGTTGTTGTTGTTTAAAGTTCTTTAAAGGGCTGGTGTTGAATGCTGCGGGCAGCTGGATTTGGGCTTTGGACTTTCCTCCACTGCCAGTGATTTTTATTTGAGCTTGATGTTATTGCTGTTGAAAAATGCTGTTTGCATTGGCGTTTGTTTTGATAATTAATATTACTAATAAAATTTTAGGTCAGTCTTCCTGCAAATATCTTATCTAGGTCTTTGTGACCAATTTGCTGAAGCGGCGGCTGATAGAAAAGAAAGCCGACCGCCTAACTATCACATCTTGTTTCGTCTCAGGAGCTGAATATATCACTCCACCCCGAGATGTTGGATGTCAGAAAATGTAGACTTACATCTTCGGTTTGCAACTGCAGCTTGGTTTTCTCTTTGGTCAGCAGGTTCACTTTGTCCTCCTCCATCTGCAGATCCTCAATCGCTTGCTGTTAGATAGAAACAAGATGTCTGAGCCTGGGCTGCACATGTTCCTAAACCTTTAATTCATCACATGGCTCCACATCCGTCGGATGGCAACGCCGGAGCTTTGGAAACACTGGAGCAGCTTCTTTGCAAAGAACATGTCAAATATGGCCATCTGATTTCTTTTTATCTTGTTACATGAAGTCATTATTCGCTAAATCCCTGAAATTGTCAGAAGGTGTGCATTGGAGCGAAGAAGCAATTTCCCCCTTGCAGATGTCTTGTGTCACATTAATGTTTCACATATTCAAGCAAATACTAATTTAAGGCAAAGACAACTTAAGCTAATTTAAAATGCACTTTAAAATGATAGTTTCAGGTTGAGACTAAAATCCAAAATTGATGGCCAGACTTTCTATCTCAGGAGTTTCCATCTGAGAGCAGAATCCATGGTTTCACTGATTACAGGGTGTGCTTACAGTGCAAAGTTTTGATAAAACGGACAGGGGCAGATCCGTGGAAGTCCAAGTTTGTAGAGTTGGGATGAAGCAGTTTGTCCATTTTCTGTTATCCAGGTGTACTAAGGACAAGGTTGTAAGCTTCACGAGTTCGTCTGACTCTTTACTTTGTCTGCATCTTTGTTAAATCCCACCAGTCAAGATTTCAGTAACATTGAAGCTAATGGCTAAAAACGGCCATTAGCTCCGAGATGACTGTCGGAGTAAACGTGAGCCAAGACCGGTGGTAGAAAGCAGAATAAACACACAAAAACATGCAAGGTACAAGAGAGTGAAGTACCAAGGCGACTGAAAAGTTCTCTCCACTTGCATTAAAAAAAATCATTTCTAGATGCCGAGTCAGATTTTATTAAAAGTCTATAGCTGACCCTGATAATATGGCAGCAAACTCTCAACTCTGAAGCCCTGCTAATGCTTTGAAGCCCACCAGTCTGACGGTCCTTCGGAAGTACGTCATCCAGAGGGGAAAACCTGTTTGGAATTTGAACATCTCCTCCTCGTGTCACATTCAGTGTTATTGATTTGGCTTTGGGGTCAGGGTTAGAAGATAGGGTGTGACAGCTAACATTTACAGGCACACAGTGAACCAAAGCAGACCTAAGAGTGGCAGGTTCTGAGAAAGGTGTTGGGTCGTTTTCCCAGGCCTGACCTGAAGAACGGTTTCAGTTTTTAGTTCAGTTTGTGCATTTGATGAATGTTAAGAGTTGTCTGATCCATGATAAACCAGTCAGGTGTGTATTTAGAGCCAGTTACCTGTTGAAATGTCAGACTATACCAGAGCTAGAAACTAACTAAACAACCATGGCCAAGATCTTCAAAGACAAGACATTTTTACCGTAGTTTTTTGTGTATGGAAGGTCTCAAAAACATTTCTGTGGACATCATGAACAACCTAGAGGCGTCGGTCTCAGGAACTGTCACCGAGGGTAAATATTTCTTGAATCCACAAGAGCTGAAAGAAATGACAACACCTGATATACACACAACATAAAACGCGCCTCCTCAGTCCTCACCTGGCTGAGCTCCACCAAATGCTCCTTCTCCCTCTGGAGCTTCTGCACGGCTTCGTCTCTCTGCAGCAGCTGCTCGGTCAGCTTCCTCACCTCGCAGTCTGACAACTACAAACAAAACGACAAATGACCAACCGGTAAGTATCCTGTTTCACCAGAGAAACCGATCTCCATAGTTTTGGCGTTTTTCCAACAGACGTCGAAGTTTCCTCTCAGAGGATTAGACATTAATTCTAGCTGAAGACACACACGTAGGCTGAGATAAATACTGGTAAAGAAGCAAGATGTTTTACTATTATCTACAAAACGGAAGCGTTTGATCTTTCTCTCAACTGGATCACACACATTCAGCAATAAATGAAAATTGCATCGCTTTTAATTTATTACGATAAATTTCTTGCCATGATAAGAACTTTGATTTATTTGCTTTCACGATAAATTACAAATAATGTTTAAAACAAACAAAAAAAACCACTGTCCATATTGTCTGGATTGTTATTTTTAATGTTTGTTTCACAAGAGAATCGATAAATATCAATACATTTGAAAATATGTTTAAATGTAGTAACTGTGTATTTTAGCGAGACAAATCACACTTCTTTATATGACTGGTGTCCTAAGGAAGCTTATTTTACAGCTACAGTTGCTGTGCGATTCAGCCACAGCCATACCCAAACTAAAAACCAAGAAATAAATAGTTTGTATCGTCCGTATCACAATATTACCACGAAGTATCGTGATAAAACTTGTCCATATCGCACATCACTACATCAGATTTAAGTGATTCAATGATGAACCCAGAAGATTACAGATGCTGTATGAAATAATCTCTGAGATTAAGTCAGGATAAGATTTTCCTTTTCACAGCAAGTAGAAATAATTTTGGTAATCCTCACCAATCTAAGGAGAAAAAATCTTCTTAAACCCAGAACTGAACTGATCTAAGTACATTCCCGTGCGCCCCAGCAGCTCCACCCCAACCACCGTTCACGTTCAGTTTGAGAACACACCTGAACAAAAGATAGCATCTTAATCCCTTAATACGCCGCAAATAAACAGATTAAGGCTTCGGTGAGAGGGCCGTAACGGAGATGGCAGAGTAGCCTCTGACATTGGCGTCTGAGCACAGGAGACGGGATTTGGTTACGGCCTTTAGAAACTTGCCAACTTCGAGGAAAGCAACGTAAGTTGGCCGCGAGATGTTTTTATTGTGATCTGAAATTTACAGCACAGCTGTAGGTTAAAGAGGGACAGACTGTGGCATGAATATCTGCGGCGTAATTGGTAATAAAAAGCCCAACATGTGGTCGTGAAAAGTTATACGTTTGAGGATCCTTGCGTCTTTTGCGGTGAAGTTGTTTGAGTGAGTTTGTGTTTCGTCTTGTGTGTTTTCTCCTGGGAGCAGAAGTTTATGCCTCGCAAACTCTTCCATGCTTGACATGCTTCAGCCGCAAACTTTAATGTGTTTTGTTGGCATTTAGTGCGTCGGCTGGGTGGATGGTGACGCAACTGTCATGTTTCACCAATGTTTTCCATTTATTTAGGATCTGCCTAAAACGTGCTGTATGTTTTTGTTTTTAATATTATTTAAAACTACAGTATGCAACTTTCATTAAAAAAATTTGTTTTTTGTTAAAATTGTCACCATGTAGTGACAGTTTAATATGAGAAAGGTAACCTTTGAAAAGAGCAACATTCTTCGTCCTCCTCCTCCTCCCTGGGTTGCAGCGCTCCCGACCAAAAACAACCAATCAGAGCCAGGAGGCGGGTCTTAGCGCTGTCGATCAACCTCAATTACTCACTGCTAAATGTAATCCTGTAGCTTTAAGTAAATACAAACTTTATTTGTCATCACTAATACCACAAATTGATTCCAAATCAGTATTATAGGTGGAACAAAAAGATAAACAAAAAAAAAACTTCTTCTGGCGCCGATGCTCTACCTGTTTGTCCCGCTCGGCCGCGGTCAGGGCGCTCTCCAGATCGTCCAGGTCTCGTCTGAGGCTGCCGCACTCCGCCTCCAGCCTGTCCCGGTGGAGGACCAGCGTTGCCGAGCAGGCCTCCTCCTCCTCCAGGCGGTCCGAAAGGTCCGACAGCTGCAGCTCCAGCTCTCGCCGGGCCTTCTCCAGCTGGGTGCAGCGCTGCTCGGACGCCTGGACGTTCTCCTGCTCCTAAAGCCGGACAAACATCGATTCAGGCTGGGAATCATACAGCGTGATTTTGTATGAAATTGTTGTCCACTCTCTACTGTCTTTGTAAACTTATTTTGTTCCACAAAGCCCTAAAAGCTGATGAACCGGTTGAGGAGAGCGAGGGAGGTCCATGGGAAGAAAAAATAAATGTCTCAATTAATAAAAAGCGCCAGAGATTAACGGTTAATATGAGAGGATTAGAGAAATAAAGGAGAGTAGGGCAAACACCAACAGATTTATTTCAGACAAAGCTCTCACCGCAGGTTATGCCACAAGACTAAACATATCCACCTTCAAGTCAGAAGAAAACTTCCCTTTGTTATTTTGCTTTTCGCATAGTTCAAAAGGTAAAAGGCAGGGCAATGGCCGCCAGATCCGACCGGATTAGCAAGTTTTTTTGAACACCAGCTGCCATATGGGTGAAAGGGTCCAGAAGTGAGAGCGTACTCTACTGAACTGGGCTTCATTATTGACCTGTCATCACGGTCAACGTGTGCTGAATGAGCTTTGGAACCACAGGTTTTGATGGATTCTACTATAGTGCAGAAATGTCCAAACTTTTTGCTACGTGGGCAAAAATGGTCAAGTTGGAAGAATTAACGGGCCATAGAAAATCTATTTTATGGTCCTTTTTTCAAAGTAAATTTATTGTATTTTTTTCTTTTAATTATTAAACTAAACATGCAATAAGCTCATGAACTGAACAAAGAGGTGGAATTTCTAAATAATATTGAACCGACAATTAAAAATGGTTTTCGCGTTTCCTAAATTTTCTGAGCTGTGCGATCGCTCTAGAATACCGGCAGTGTAATCAGAAAAGCCCACCGTTAAATCTCTGCCTTAGCTTCTCTGAATTTCACTGATTTCTACGTGTATTCAGTCACTTTTCGGAGTCAGTCCAGCTGCCTCTTAGAAAGGAGCTTGGAAACTGCAGCTCCAAGGAGGAGCTGAGTCTCAAAGGCGGAGCTATGCCCACCCAGGTGTTTTTACACAGCCGAATGGTTGCCACGGGAGACTAAAGGATTTCTCAGACATGCGTGAAAGAATCAAACCAACGCTCCAAATATGTTTATGATGAGCAAATAACATCATAACATGTAGTCGATTTTACAACATACTGCAACTTTAAAACTAAAAATTCCTACTTTTTCTCCTGCAATAATTCCTTTAAGTAAGTACGTGTTCCCGGGGTATTCTCAACAATCCATAATGTTGTGTGTGATACCCACAGCTGCCAGTCTATGCTCCAGGGTGGTGCTGTAGCCGTCCCAGTCCAGGTCATCAGATTCTGGTTCTGCTCCAAGATCCACTTTAGTCCCATTGACTTTCTCAAAGTCATTAAGGAGGGAGTGGCATCTCTTACTTTTCCCTGTAGACGTCATCTCAGCAAACCGTCACGCAGTGTCACGTCCCTTTTTTTTTTTTTTTTGGTAGATTTTGCCCGTTCCTCGGTGCTGGAACTTGTCTGACAGAATCACTTTCCCTCCTCTTCTTGTGTGCAGCTGCTCCGAGTCTTCCAGGTGGGCTTGAGTTGGATCACTTTCAGTCCCTTTAGGTGCTCCCGGTAGAGCCTCTGTCTCACTTCACTCTTTCTTTGCTTTGATCCTCTTCTTCTGCAAAGTCTTATTTACCTCAAAATCAAACGTTTACGTTTCGTGTCAGAACGCGCTGGAATCCCGACTTTCCTCTGCATCCCGTTGTCGGTTCTCCACTGAAAGTAGCCTTTGTGCAGTCCACCCTTACAATGTTTCACTGCATCATGCCTTTCTCTGTCTTCTTCTACAGTCTCCTCCTCCAGAAACAGGTGGCTTTCTACGGCTTGCTGGGAAGGGAGGGAGGACGAAGGGGTGGTGGTCCGCAGGTATCCCTCCGAATGGGAGTGGCTGGTCCGAGGAAAAGCGTGTAGTTGAGCTAAGTGACCACAGGAACTCTGCACTCACCGTACGAGCCGTAAAAGCCAGGAACACGAGCAGAATACAAATGCAGAGTAAGAATGCATTTTTCTTCTTCTTCCCCCGGTTATAATTGACATAAATGTCTTCTGGGCACACGCCCACACAGTCGCCCACAATGCCACGGCCTTCATCTTAGCAAGAACAACAAGGCGTATTGTGCCTCAATCCAAGCGTGGCTGCTTTTTTTTTTTCTTGTATGAAGTCACAGAGACTCTCAAAAAGTAGACCAAGCATTTCTCTATCTACGTCAACATCAGCCGGGGTCATGAGGTGAAGATGAATGCTGCCGGTAGCCCTGACAATTTCTAGTAAACTTATGAGGTTTGCTCAGGCCGGATCAAAGAAACAAAAGCTATTAAGTGTGAAGTAGAGTGTTTTGAAAATTCTAAGTAAAAAAATTCAACCAACAGCGTCCGGATGCAGAAAAATCCAACTTTGCTCAAATGAATGAATGTACAGATGCTGCCAATTCCAAGAGAACCTTTATGCAACCCAACGGGACCAAACAATAGAAACAGAAATGCTTTTCTAAGAATGCATTTTGCTTTCTGCAATTATGTGGCCTATGCTCTTGTCCTTTACTCCCACTATATCTGAAGACTCTGGTCTTGGTCAGGCCATGGCCCAGAAAGAAGCCCTCATGTCCAACACCAACATATCTGACAAGCAGCCTGGCAATGAATCATGTAAAAGAATGCGCCCAAGTCAAGTCTGCAAGCTTGAAAGGAAAGAGGCACTAAGTCCATTTTCCTTGTAGCATGCGCGACAGTCTTTCAGCCACAGTCATTCATTAATCAGAAAATCCCACTACCTGTTCATTACAGAATTACATGGTAGAGACGGCGTCCTAAGAACGAAGCCCCTGTTATGCGTTTAATTACTGAGTTTGGCTCAGCGGCGCCTCATCCAACCCATATTCATGTAGTGTGTCAGGATTTTGAAATATTGCCTCCATGAAGCAGAAAGCCTGGAATTTAACTGCTTGTAGCTTTTCAACATCCTCACAGCAGATGAGTGATGAACCCAGAGGCTAACGTTGGTTTAGCTGTCAGACGCCTTCATTCGACAATATAGCAGAGCTTTGTGAAAGTGACTAAACCCCATTATAACACAAACAATCAAGGATGACTTTATTTAAAGCTTTAAACACACAATGACAATGAGGATATAAAACCATAGCGCATACAAATACTTAAGATTCTACCTTTTACACATTTTTAATGGGGGTTTTTTACCATTGAAACCAATGGCTAATGCCTTAGCTGGTCTGTTACAGTTAAGGTCTTGACATAACCTTTCACTTCAGTGTATACAGGGTTTCCCCCAGAGGTTTAGAAACCTAGTGAGCCGCCAGGCTAAGTGTTATTTGTTTATTTTATATAGGGTTTTTATACACCAGTATCAGTGATGGTAAGGACAGATTAAGCTGTTTATAGTTGACGCGTTGAACTGGGCACGAGGGGTTGCACACCAGTCGCATCATCCCTGCACCTGCCCACACACCTCTGAATTTTTGTAACTTTTACTTTTTTTTTTAACACAAAAACACAGTGGGCCACTGGTGAACTACCCTGTCATCGGTTTGGTGGGTTTTCTGGGGTAATTTCTGGAGTGTGAGCCATTTGGACCTCGCAGACAACAACCACAACCCTAATCATACCATTTTAACTTAGTCAAAGAAACGTTGACCACTCAGACGTGCACGTTTTTCACTAGAGCCACTCATAAGAACAGGCTGCTCATTCTTCCAAAGTGATTGGAAACTATTATGCTAACATGATGACTGACATGATGTTGAAGTATCGCCTTGGCATATAGACACTTGTCTTCATTTCTCGTAAATCTGCGATGTTAGCTTCACCAAACATAAGCTAATTGTCAAAAACTTGGGATTTTTATGTTTTATAAACTATATCAAACCTTCCTGTAAATTTCAATGTGAAATATAACTCTGGAGTTATGGAAAGGTTATATGATTCGCAAGATATGGTAGTTCGAGAAACGGGAGTTAGCGTTTGGTTCAAAAGATTTTCACCTCGCTGTGTCAGCTTTAATCCTTTTTGTAGCTGGACCAGCTACTAGAGCCTTCTCACAGAAAACCACAGCAGAGTTCTTGGGAGAGCCTCAGACATACAGGTGTCTGAAAGGAGAAATCTCTAGTTCAAGTGACCAGGAGTTAGCCGTACGTTTAGCATACCTGCGAAAAAGCAAATCAAAGGAAAGTCAAGTCTGTCGGCGCGGTGCCGACCTAACGGGGCACACGCACATCAAGGTTGATTAGCAGGCAGGAATTTCTCCTGTCCCAGATGAAAAACGTCTGAGGTGTCCCTGCAGCTTCTGCAGGCGAAGACTAATGAAGAACAGGATAGATTTCCAATGGAAAACTGGAAGGCTTCCTTACACACCACAGCGGCACTAAATAGCTCTGACATGGGGTCACATTTCTCACTGCAGTCAGTCAGATCGGAGGCCTGCGTGATATGAATTATGTTGGCTGATCTGTCTCCTCCTCAGATTAATGTCATTATTTACGGCTGGCTAATCTAAGCAGAGAGGAAAAACATGCTGGGAGCCAGCGCACACCTGGTTAGCTGCAATAGAAAAAGCTACATTTCTGGACAAAAAACAAAAAAACAATTTCTGTCCATTGCAGATTAACCAACCGTGACTTAATGAACAAATTGGCTTTACAGACATTGTCTAGGATTTTTTTTATTTTTATATATATATATACATATTAAAGATGTAGAAGAACACTGACCCGGTTGTCAAACCCAGACAGAAGTAAAATCCCAAATCAGAGGCCCGGCTTCTTGATACAGCTGATGGTGTGTTAAATCGACGTCTGCTAAGCAATTCAGCTGGAGTAAAGCTGAATCCCACGGGCCGGGACCCTTTTCCACAAACACTGGCAGCAGCACAGCTGATCCATACTTTCACACTAAATCTTCTGCACCCCAATGAAATCCGCTCTGTCACACTCAAACAAACCACTATGCCGTTACAGCAGAGGTTCTCTGGAGACGCACTTGTTATTTTACTAATAAATAACGTTTTAATAGGTTTTCAGTTTCTAAATCTTTAACAATATTGCAGTTTAGTATAAAAGAGAAATAAAGATTTTTTATTTGTCTGGATGCTTTTCTCTCTGAATAGTTCAACCCAATTTGTCAACAAAAAAGAAAAAAAATGCAGGTTATGCTGATCATCAAAAGTATTTGCAACCCTTAATTTTATTTATTTATTTGACATTTTGTCAAACTACAAGCACAAATTCCTGGATATTTTATGTGACAGAACAGAAAAAAAAATTCATTTAGAGTTTACATCAAAAATGCAAAAGGAAAGAAACTACATGGCATCTGAACCTAATTTAAGGTAAATATTTCTACTGATTATGTCTAGGTTTTGAAAAAAAACTTGTATTCATACGGTAAGAGTTTATAAAGAGATCAAGATAAATAAAAATACTACTACAATAATAATAATTATAATAGTAAGATCAATAGAAATAATAATAATTTCTGAAAAAGTCTACTGGGAATATTAAACATTTGTTTAATCCACTGCAGTATGTCAAACTAATAGCATTCATTGTAATATGATGTAATACTGAAGTTGCATCATTTTATTGTTCTTGGTGTTGACCAGTTAATGTGTGGATCCTCAGTTTATTTGTTTTGAAAAGAATATGACGTTTATTTTCAAGTGTTGACAAAAAAAGATTTTCAATTGGTCATTGCTTTAGTTAATAATACTTTGACAGCGATCTGTACTTTTAGAAATTAAGACTTTTATTATGAAAATTATCTTTGGTCTCCATTTTGGAAGAGCAAATAATCTACATAATGAAGTATTTTTATTATGATTGATTTTCCATGCTTGGTTCAGACCTGTTCAAACACGGTGGATTAGGGACCACTGCTTCCACAAAATAATTAAAATCTGAAAATACTTGAGACCTCCTCTAAAAAAAAAAACATTTAACTGTTGATTTTAATAGATGAGACACTAAATATACCTTAATACGCACAGTGGAAATCGCCTTAGCACTGCCACAGGAGCTAACATCTACAGACTTCCTTATCTCTGCTTTTGGGGCGTTCAGCCAATCAGTGCCAAGGAAAATTAATCGCGCAAATATCATCCAATATTGTGGGAAGTAGCGTCGCACCACTTATTTCAGCTTTCTAAGCTGCATTTCATTTTCAATATTTCAGATATGCTAAGCTTCCCACAAATATACTGAAGATACATTCCATGGAAAAATCTGCAAAATGTCAAAACTGTGAATATTCAGTGGTCCACTATAGTCGGTTTCATTTAGGGCTGTTGTAAACGAATATTTTAGTAATCAAGTACACACAGTCCTCCAGAGTCCAGTGGGGATGTGGTTTCCACTTCGACATCCAGCACTTTGCATACTAGTTTATCTAAGACTTGGATGCGGCAGGTTGATCGTGGAAACCTTTACAGTGACGTTCTTGAGTTAATCTGAAGGCCACAATTATGCGTTATAATACAACCAACGCTTTGCATTGAATGGTTAGAAGTGAGGAAATCTCACCAGCTAACTTGTTACACCTCACCTCTGGTTTTGTTCAATGCTGACAATAAAGTGTTTGGTACACCTGAATTCAATTATTTTAAATGGTTCACTCTGTATTAGATCTGCTTGAATTAAATTTCCAGTCCTTGAGATGTTTCTAGAGATGGAATCATCTCATGTTCATCCACAGCTTCTGTTCAGGAAGGTTTGATGGATTCGGTGTTGTTGCTGTGCTTAAAGGAAAACAGATGCCTCGCACTACTACTGCTGCTGCACTTCATTTACTTTCTGCCTTCTTTTCAGAGAGAATGCCACCCAAAGAGGACGCAAAAAGCTCCATTAACTACATGAAGACCATCACTAAATACAAATATAAAGGTACGGTCAGATAAATACACAGTTTGTAACCGATCCTCGTATTTTAGGGTGATTAAGTTACATTCACAGCATTTATGGTGAGACAAGAACCTCGGATGTTTGTTTTTTTTCCTTCTATTGACATTGTGGTAAAGCATCTACCGCACAGTAGATAAAACAATCACAAACTAACTAAGCTTAAGGCCAGGAAACAGCATGATGCCTTAATGCACTGCTGTTAGAGAAATACTTTCTCTGCCTGCTCTCACAATTAGGTGATGGAAAATGGTGAAAGAAAATGGTAACAACCACAGCATTAAGAGATTCTTAGCCACTGCCATGGCAGCAGCAGCAGCATCCCTCTCAGGGTATCATTACCTTCCAAATAGTTGCTCCAACGATTATGCCGAAAACTCTTTATCAAGCAGAAATCTAGACATAATCACAAATAATGAGTCCTAAAATATCCCCTTGGGAAATTGTTTCAAAATAACGAACAACAACGACGATGCAGCGGAGACTTACGACTTGGCATTTGGTGACCACCTCATTCTTTTCCTTGTTAAGTTGATTGTTCTCCTCCTCAAGTTCATGGATTCTGGACAGGAGCAACTCGCTCTGCTCCTTGGCTTGCTTGAGCTCTTCTCTCTCCCTCATCCCTTCCGCGACTGAGTGAGCATGCAGGAGGGATAATTTGAAAGAAAGAAACTGACGCAGCACCCAGAGACTCTCACACACACCGGGCTCGATGGTCCGGCTCAGCAGACCGGCTCTTTGACTGAAACTCCCTGACTTTGGTTTACATCTGTCTGGAGTTAGAAGGTCCACCCCCCACCACCGTCTCTCTCTCTCATTCACTTATGCTCACTTTGCCCTCTAATATATCCACATACATACATGAGCACAAACACACACAGATTTGTGTGTGTGACCGCTTATTGCTGCCTCTTAATTGACTGGCCTCCTACCGGCTTTCCATTGCATCAACGTGATAAAAAAAAAAAGTCAAGTTAATTTACTTTGAGGACAAAAAGTCAATTAACAAGTTCGACTTTTTGAATGTTTCCCACAATAGAGACTCAGAGGAGCTTCAGGTTTTAGTGCTGGAGTTCCTGGTATTGTTACATTTTATCACAAAATTGACTGGAAAAAAGAAGTACGGTAGTTTTTTTTTTTTTTTTCAATTAACTTTGTAGATCCAAATTTAACTGTAATCAGTTGACACTTTGTTGACATTTGAGAAAATACAGAAGTACATGCCAAAATTAGACAAACGAAAGCTGAATTGTGATGTATCTTCACTGCCTGAGGTTCAGTTTTATGCTAAAATAAACTATCTGAAAGTCACCGTAGATATTTTTAAGTTAAATATTTTTAATAACTATATTATTTTTTGACCAGGTAATAATGTTCATAAAAATTTCACTGAAAAATCAGCAACTGGTCTTTGCTTGATCAGTTCAGGATCACATCGGACTAAGTGCTACCAGGTCGCCTAGCAACAATACTGTTTGTGGTAAACACTGCTAAGGAGTGAAGAAGGTCCTAAAGTAGCTATTTTCAGATTTGTTGACATAATTAAGAGCAATTATGAAGAAGTGTGCAGATGGTAGTGCCTAACTGGAAGGAATTTGTATTTTAAACAAGACTTCTTTAGCTCATTCAGGCTGCAAGAGGGTGAGAGAGAGCAAGACTTTCAGCTGATAACAGGAAGGTTGAACAGTAGATTGCTGTGTTTTATCCTTTTTAGCTAAGGACTTTGTTTGCAAATCTTTGTTTGTGGCTAGAAAGCCATCATACAAGACAATGTTTGTCTTTGATTAAATAAACTTGAATTAAATTGAACTGTCATCTGGATTGGCATTCTCGAGGCTATACACAAAAAAGCTAATGTTTTGGTAATGCTAATTGTGCAAATTCCCAATAAAAACATAAAGCTAGCTTAAAATGTACTCCCTTATAATTCTGTCTTGGTTTTGCAATAAAAACACTTTTACAACCACTGGTTTTTCTCTCACACAGTGTGATGTCGCTTCTGATCGTAACATAAACAATTAGGCTGAGAAACGCAGGACAACGACAAGCAAATATGTCTAATACTTCTCCGATCTTTTTATGTTATTGATGTTAGGGGCAAAAAATAGTAATAATCTCAGTCAGCCAATCAAAGCTTTATAAAAAGATGTGATCGGAAATGTGCCGTAAATATCAATGGATACACTTGAATTTAAGGGAGCTGCTTTTCATTTGGCTCATTTAGGTTGCCAGTCCATCTCAGGGCAACACAGAACAAACAACCACACACACTCATACCTAGTGGAAATTTAGAGAGACCAATAAACTTAATAGTCTGTGGGGGAGAGCCAGAGTACCTGGGTAGAATCCACACCTGCACAGGGAGAACATGCAAACTCCAAGCATAAAGACCCCAAACTGGGATTCGAACCCAGGACCTTCTTCCTGTAAGGTCACTGAATCAGCCTGCAGTTAAATAGTGGTAAGAAATATGTTAGAACGTGTTTAAGAAGTCATTCATTAAACAAATTCTAGCATTTTTTTTTCTATATAAAATTGACCAAAAAAATTAATAATTAATGGTCTATTGAACTGTAACATTTTTTCTGCTAAAATATCAGTGATTTTCCCTCAGAGATGGACATCTACTCTAGACACTTGTCTTCTTTCCAGATATAAACATCATTGGTTAAAATGTATGTTCCCGTTCATATAACCCAATTCTTACTCTCTTTCAGCCTTTAGTTCCTTTAAAACTCAATCTGTCAGTTCACAGCTGTATAGCTCATCCTCCTGCAGCCAGCCTCGGCACATATGCAAGTTCCAGAAGGCATTCTTTCACCCAGACCTGATCACCAACATGGTACAGGGGCCGAGGCGGGTTAAAGGTCGAGTTCAGCCAGATGACAACATGTGGTGCTGGTGAGTGTGCTGGGATTTGTGTCGGAGGAGAACAAATGTGGATTCTTTTTGTGCTTATCAGCTTTACTCCGACACAAGATATCAGTGAGCCAGTCCCTGAACAGATGTCTGTGACTCCCTAATGCTGCTGGTTCATGATGTTCCACTCTTTACATCTAATGGCAAGTTTGCCCGTAGGTTCTTCACCAAAACAAGAGATCAAGAATAAGGTCAAGATCAATAATTGTTACAATTCCAGACTGAATATAGGCTAGACACAGTTAGCTAAGAACATTTGATTTAGGAACAGAAGTGATGAATGAAACATTCCTTTTAAAGTTAAACATGTTGTGACTGAACTGGAACAAATGGGTCCGTTCCGTTTCATCATTCCATTAAGTAGCATTTGTGAAAAACTGACAATTAAAACTCCATTTATGTTAAAAAGTGAGAATTTACAAGTTAAAATCATCTGGAACTTTCTCTGAAGTTGGACTTCTACAACTCTAACCTAAATGTTCAATACGTCTGCCAGATTTATAAAGCTAGTATTGATGGTGCACTTTTGACAGTTTGTATTTCATTAAACCATTTGGTATGGTATCACTGGACTATTTTTGTTACTATAGTAACATTTGGTATTGACTTGTTTTGTTATGGTGGACGCATTCAAGATGTGCATGACATCATTCCAAGATTTTATTTTATTTTTTTTCTTTTATTTTTTTTGCGTGGTTTTGTTTCCCGAAACGGACAGATGTTATGTCTGCCGTGCTCCTCCTGAGCGCAGGAGGGTCACGTCTTCCAGCTCCATTTGTTAAAACCGCTGGATGAGTTAAGTTTAATTCTTCGCAGCAGCGGAGCCGCGTCCGCATTGGTTGTGCAGCGCACTGCGCATGTTACGGTCTAATTAATTTCTTCACCGTCATTTATTTCCTCAAGACAAACTGCCGGCTCCTCTGTTTAGAATATAAATAGATTAACACAACATTGGAAACTCAGTAGTTTTCTCTGGTCTGTAATGGAATTAAACGCGCCATTTCTACCAAAGGTTTGGTCTTCTCATCCAAACGCGCTCCAAAACGTCCGGTCCATAACTCTTCAACACGCTGTCAGCTCCCGGTCAGAAAGACGCATTTAGCTTCATGAAATGATATTCAGAAAGGGTTTTTTTATTAATTGATCTTAGCTGCTTCTGTGATGAAATCTATAATTCACACCAGTCAAAGGTGTGAATTATAATCTGTCAAATATTCCGTTAACACCACCTCTGGTATAAATGTATACAAATTCAGACAGGAATGCATTATAATTCCAAAAATCCATTGTTGTTTTTTTCCACCTGGCAACCATTTGGCCAAATATGTATTATATGAGTGTGTATGGTAATCGCTTACATCTGTGATGCTGCTTTTACATTGTTCACTAACAAAAGCCATAATTAAAGTTCACCCAGCAATGTGTGTTTTCAGAGAAAGCAAAAACACACTACTAACAAATGTAAAAGTATATCATCTTAGAATCCCGAGCCTTAAAATTGGTTTTTCCATTTGTAAATGTGTCTTTCTGTGTGCTTTGCTGTCATCTGTAAGCAGGTTATCCTTCCAGCTGATATTGATCAAGCCAGATTTAAAGTTCTCCATCTTTTTGGCATTATGGACAGAGCTCGACATACCTCACCAAAGCGCTGCTCTTGCTTCATAGCAAATTTTTTTTTAACTTATTCGTAGCAGCAGATAACCCAAATCCTTGCCCATTTTCACAAAAAGACTCTCAGCAAACCCTGTCCTTCACAGACAAACTGCTATTTACATTTCGCGGTTTAAGTGCTAACAAGCGTCTACAAGTAGTTTTGGAGCGGCACTCAAAGCAAAGAATGGGTACCGTCTAATTTTCAAAGGGACACATGAAGGAGAAGACGAGACAGAGGCGTAGGAAAACCTGTCGCTGCTTGAGTTTGGAGCTCTGGAAAAGAGCTGTCATTAGCTCTGCTTTCTGAGGCCTGACAGCCAATTTATCTCTCAAACCGCGCAGCTCAGTGAGTGAAGCAGACAGGGAGACAGTATCATCTTTCTCAAGTGTGCTTCAGTAATTGCCGTGTTGTCTAAATAAGATTAAGTCCGCGGGTGTCACAAGGATTAGCCACCTGACACACTTGAACTTCCTTTGCCTGTAGACAGTTTGAAGGTACGACGGACTTAGCTGCCTGGGGGGAGGGGACTACGAGACTACACTCGACATCAATCTCACGACTGATGCCAAGGGAAAGGGAAAGGACACCAAAAGAAGATAAATGTGACGCATCAATGACTGCACCTTTAGCCCATTCAGACGGGTTCCGCGTTGTAAGCCGTCTCGCATTGTAAGCCATGACCATATTAAGAGTTCTTTGACAAAGTCTAATCCATATTTGCTCAATGAGTGGATGTCACCCATGAGCGAAGTTTTTCCTGTTTTGACTTGAAGCTCTGCTAAGTTTCTGCCTTTTTCAGTCCAGTATAACAGACATAAAAAGTCTTAAATTGATGAACGGATGTCAAAAGACTGTTTCTTATAAACGTTTATTAATCATGATGTCTGCGCGGATGTTTGCGGCGTTCAACACAAGCATAAAGTCATTGTAAGTCAACCCCCAAGTCAAATCTCAAGTCTCCAAAGAATTGAATAAATATTGTAGTTGGCCAGAAGCATTACATTGTTGTAGGATAAGAATTAAAAATCTTATTTTTAGTTTTAATTCCTTATTGGGGTTGTGGAACTCCTTTCCAACAACACCTTTTCAAGCATTTAGCACTACAGCATACACATTATGATGATGTATGGCATAATTTGTACTCTCATAAAAAAAAATTTCCTCCAGCTTCTTCAACATTAAATGACAAAACCTGATTGTTCTCTTAAATTTGAAGCTTTATCTAAACCCTCGGCTAAAGAGAACAGTATACAGTTGTTATTGTAATAGTTGTATAAAATCATGTTAGAGGTTTTGAATTTGAAAATGCATTTTTAGCACCATTCACACCACCTTAAATACCTTGTAGTGAATCTGACAATATCTTGGAAAACCTTCATGCTCTTCAGGCGTCATAAGAATCGCCAAAGAGCGAAAATAGAAATGTATTTTTGGAGTTGGTTGGAATTTTCCGTCGTTACACGTTTCGCACGAATAAGTGACGCAGGTGATACAAAAGGAAGCTACAGTAACACTTCCATGTCTGCGAACGGTGAGCACGAAAGAGCTGCTCTCACTTGTCCTTTCTATCACTGCGCAGGTTTAAATGTTAACATGTGAGGCGGCAGACCCTGCAGCTCTTCCAGCCGGACTTAATTACACCTGGTGCCGGTTGTCGCTTATAAGCCGCAGAGCACATTTTCCCTGCTTCGCGTCACTTGCTGTATTGCTTTCTGTTGTAAGGAGTAAAGCGTTTGTTTAGGTAAAAGGCTCCAGCACGTAGCCGGTTCCCGGATGAACGGAGCAACGGTGGTTCTGGAAGCTGGCCTCTGGCTGAACTCTGGATCCGGGTCACGGAGCGAAGCACAGGCAGCCTTTGATCACCCCAGCACCTCACAGTTCACTTACCCTCACGGTCAACTGACTCCAGGTCAGGTACGTTATTACCAGCTTCTAAATCATATCTGTGACAGGACTGTTGCCAGTAATTATACCGAGCAGATAGCTATAGACATTAGAGAGCACAGAGGTTTCTCTCTCTCTCTCTCTTTCTTTCTTTGTTGTCAATTATTATTGGCCTGTTTAGGCTGAAATAACTGAGAAAGCTGGTCTGCAGCTCAGGCAGATGAAAGACGGCATTTACTGCAGCTTCCATGAACTGAGCTGAGAAAAAGATCTAAAGATCAACAGGATTCTGCTAAGAAGTGAAAAACACCTGAGTTGAGTTTTCTATCTGACCCTGATGACCCACATGAAGGACTTTTAAAGCCTTTCTTCTTGAATCCAGCTGTAAGTGTGATACTAAGAAATTATATAGAGAGATAACATGGATGCAGGACTTGGGCAGATGCTAGGAAGAGTACTTCAGGCTTCAAATGATGGTGTGATTAAAATCTGTCGATATAAATTGCCACTGTGTGCCTGGAAAACACATAATACTGCCCCTTTAAGAAGGCATTACCAACATGTGATCAAGATCATGACATTTGATGTAGAGTGCAACACAAACCAAGCGGAAGGATTTAGTCAGCCAGCTAGATGTAAGAAAATAAACTAAATTGTGCGATCAATGATTGTTTGTCCAAAGGGTCACAACACAGATCATACAGAGTTGAAGATCTGTTCAAGGCATTTTCTACGGCCAGCATGGGATTCTCTGACTTAAGTCAATTTGGACACCAGTGAGCCTTACAGCCAAAAAGTTGTTTTCAAAGTAACAGCGTGTTTTCACATGCTAGACAACTTTAAGAAACTTTTGTAAAATTGAAAATAAATCCAGGCACTGAGATGATCTGGGTCTCCCTTGTAGACTGTTTATCCCTACAACTTAATTTTAGAGAAGCAGACAGGGGGACGAGTGCGTTGTTGGATGAAGCTATGAAAATTCACAGTAACACATTATCAGAACAGGTTTTCTAACCCCATTAGCATCATAATACAGCATCATTTTACAGCTGTTCTGCAGAAACTCTAGTTCAGGTGAAATATCTGTGGTTGGCAAAACTGAAAAGGAGAAACAGGAACATTCTGAATCTCCCCCGTTCATGACATGGCAACAAAGAGACACTCAGGATGTACACACACACAAGGGCTATTTAGAGAGGCCAATGAACCAAACAGTCATGTTTTTGGACGATGGAAGAAAACTGGAGTACCTTGGGAGAACCAGTAGGTCGCTGAAGATGGAAAGTAGGAAGAGCAAGGATGGTGTGGTGAAGAGTAGAATCAAAAAGAGGAAGTCGTGGAAACAGATGCAGTTAAATGTTCTAAAATTGACAACTTTTTCACAAAAACAAACTCAAGGTCAATAATGTCAAATGAGGATAATGTCACATCCTCATGTGAGGATGAGGATGTCACATCCAATGTACTCACCAATGGATTGGGCGAGTCCATTCACTCGCCCAATCAAGTCAATGGATTGTGTGGCATTGGGCCATACAACATAATGTTCCTTAATTTAAACACTTCCATCTCCATGTGAGGCATCAGATGCTATGGCTGAAAATAAAAACTCTTAAGACCAAAAGTGGTTTGAGTGAAATTTGCAGCAACAGTACAAGCTTAACTTGGATAGGAGTTCAGAAAGTCATCATGGCTTACTGCCAGGATTAGTTGTCTTATGAGTTGCTTCTGCCTCATGAAAGTCAGAAAACATGTTGGGGTCATCAATTACGCACATTACGTGTGTCCGTCAGCAAAACGCACAAAAATGTTAGTATTGAAAAACCGACAACCTGTTTCAAGGTCTGAGGGATTTCTCATCTAAACCTCAAATCTGGTTTCTAGTTAATCCAATATGCAAAGGCAGTGCCTTCAGGGCCCCTCAGGCTTCTCTATGTTTGCATTCCTTTGCGGTTTGTGTGTAGCACATTTGTGTGAGTGTGTGTGTGAAAAAGAGAAAACAGAGAAACATAAGAGAAATTAGAAATGGCTTGAAATGGATTTACAATGAGGGATTTACAATAATCTAGAAATATAAAACCCTTAAGAATCAACCTCACACACTCTATCGCCCCCTGCTGATAAGAGAAACCCCGTTCTGTGAAGGCGTGGGGCATCCTGAGAGGAGGAGCTGCTCGTTCAACAGGCTTTTAGAGCTCAGTGAAAACAAATTCTGACAGAGGCGAAAATTAAACACTGAGCCGAAAAAAAAAGAGATGATGAATAGATCGAGAAGATTACAGGAAGACAAAAGCCAAAAGAGCACGCCGTCAGAGGACTAATAGCAGGTTCCTTACATGTGCCAGGGGTCTGCCGTGCAGGCCGACGGTGGGTCTGTACTGGTGGAAGTCGGTCTGGATCACACACACTCTCTTTTCCATCCTCACGGCTCACAGCCTCCCATGCTGTCTTCGCCCGAGCACGGTCCGGGGAGGGAGTGAAGCACGTGTGTGCTCCCTGGAGGCTGCTTCAAGTCAGTGGGAGTGTGTGAGTGTGTGAGGGGGGTGCGCCGTGCCTGCTACCTGACCCTGAGAGGGAGGGTGTGTGGAAGGAATGGAGAGATGGAGGGAGGTGTCAACCCCCCCACGCACAACTCCCTCCGTACACACACACACCAACTCGCAAACACACACACACAGATACAGGGACATCTCTTCCTGTCTCCCTGCCTGAAGCCAAACCACCTTGTGACAGCAGGGAAACACACGGATGCAGATTGTCAGCCTCCACCGCAACAATGTGTTTCTTCTTCTCCCCTGAGAAAACTGAAACATAAAGTTGGTGTCTTTATTATCTTTTTCTGAGCAACGCAGTCCTCTGCAGACACCGCTGGTTCGTCCAAGTGTTTTTCTGTGAGAGTCGCTGGGAAAAACAGAATTTTACGCCTGATAGTTTTGTAGACTCAGGTCGATCAGGGAGAAAATATGCAACATTTGTTACATTTTCAGCTGGTGTGGGTCACTTTCACACTGCACTGTGTGAAAAACCTGTTCCCCTCCTCGCCTGCGGGGACACTGCACCAAGAACCACTACAGGAAGTGACACGTAAACCTCTGAAGAAGACACTGGGCGCAACTTCCTTCCTCACGAAATGTAGTAGTAAAGATTTTTCTTTTACATTTCACACCTTTGTTGAGCTATTTCTCCCGTGACCGATAGACTTGCACATTTGTTGCAACATCCAAAATAAATAAACAAAATAACTAATAAAATGAAGTCTTTGTAAACAAAATTGTCCTTAAAAAAGAGCTAGTTGAGACCAAAGTACCAAACTGAAGACTTTCATCATCCAGTTTTTATTAGAAAGAGAGAAACCCCCCCCCCACCCCCGACAAATCACGGCAATGGAAATTGCTGAGTTTGTTTTAATTTATAATGCGATTGATTTATTGATTATTGGCAGGCCTAGTTGTGGTTGTATTCACCCAGAAGGTCCAGCGCGTAGTCCACGTCCTGCTTTTGGAGCGGTCTCTGGTCCTCTTGGCTGAAATGTTCTTAGTTTTACACCAGATTACATTTCATAGGACGTACATCTTCTGAAAAGTTTTGTCACTCCACAGAATATATTCTCAAAAGTCTTCAATCATTGAGATGCTTTGCTGAAAATGAGAATGGCCTTTTGTATCCTTTGGATAAAGCTGTGCTTTTTTTTCCTTGGACCTCTTCCACGAATGCCATCTTTGCCAAGATTCCTTATTATTTTAGAATCATGAACACTGCAGCGAGACAATAACAAGGGACTAGAGCCTGGGGTCTTTCTGCATGGAGTTTGCATGTTCACTCTGGCTTCCTCCCATCATTTATTTGTAGATTAAATATTCGCTGGAGTCCCAAAGGCTGTGACTTCGCAACCATTTCCGGGCTTTGTTTTGTCTGTTCTTCAGTTTCTTCAGATCCAAACACGATGGTGACATTTTTTAACCTGCTTCACGTCGAAGACGGTTTCTATTTAAGGGATTTCTCGAACCAACAAGTGTGAGGGGCAATCAGATCTCGTTTGGTGGACTTTTTAAACCTCTTCGAAGAGAGAAACTGATCGCGTTTTTTCATACGCGATCAAAACGTATGAAAAAATCTGTTTGCAAATCTGTGTTTTCGTCAAACTCTCTGAGCAGTTGTTATTCACGGGGATTAGCAGGTCTTACAAAGGTTACATCAAATAATGAGAGTATAATCCCTCCCATTGGGCCTAATTTATCTGCTTGTCTCACTTGATGTGCCAATACATCTGTCACTCATCTATTCGCTAAAGATCTGTGGCTGGCATCCCCTGGCTGCAGGGAGGATTGGAGAAAAAAACCTTCACAGTGATGTGTTTGCCTTGGAAAAGATGGGGTGGAAAAAAACGACAGGAGGGGGTTATTGATCTTGTTTCGTCTTGAGGACGCTGAAGGTTTTAATGAGGCAGACAGTGGAAACTTTTTACAGGCTTATTTTCTGATGGGATCAGATTGCAGAGAATGATGCTGCCTGGAGCGCTAAGTTGTGCGCAAGTTAGGTTGTGCAGTTTCCTGCGCAAGGGAAATGTGCTGCACATCAGTCAGTTTGACTAAAATATCTTCATATTCTTCATATTGTACCGTTCCTAGGAAAGGTCATAATATGTCACCTAATTTTTTGTTAGTTCTGTTTGAACTTAGTGCAACATTTGGAGAGCTGGTTGGACTCTCTGGTATAGTACTTAATTGGTTTGGATTTTACCTAAAAAGAAAAAAAAAGTTATTTTATTTGGGCCAATAGGTAAATATTTAAAATGTCAAATGCAGTATAACAGCTGGGAATTTTTGAATATTATTATTCGGAAAAGGTGCAACTCCTACAGCCTCCTATCTGTAGATAACACCAGTTTCCCAACAACTGATGACCTCAAGGAGGGGAAAAAATACACTCATCGTATCAGTTTGTGATTTCTTCTTCACAGGTCGTTTGTTTTATGAGAGCTTTCCTGATTTTAAAGGAATGGATACGTCTTTGTGGGTCTTATGTTTTGCAGTCCAGTCTTTCAGAGAATGAAAGAACCCAGAGAAAACCACTATCAATTGAAATCAACATACTGAACAGATGGACCGTTAGTGGATGTAATCTGAAAATAGATGAAATTGAAAAGCAAACTGCTTTAATAATCATTAAACTAGTAATACTGGCTCATAAAAGGATGTCAAAAAAAATATTTTTCCATGAGGCATCAAGATAATGAATGGCTTTTATTTGTTAACAGTAGTCATCCATCGTGTTTCTGCCAGTGTATAATTAACACTGTGATTTGTTGTGTATCAACCCACCGCTGTAAGAAGACTCTGCTGTCTGGCTGGATTCCTCACCGACCTGGGATCAGTTCAACGGTTCTGGAATCTAAACAGGAGATAAAGAATCGAAAAAAGGGGCATTTCAGTCAGGAAGCGGTTCTCCTGCTGTCTTGCTCCGGCTTGTCCGACGAAGGTTGTCTGCCTGAGCGTGACGCATGTTTATGGAATTTGATTAATTAAAGGTTTGAGCTGGCAGCTCAATCTTGACAATTATAAGAACAGCTGAAATAAAAGATGGGCTTTGCAGGGTCGGCCCAAGGCATAAGCAAACTAAACCGGGTTCTTTGGGACCCGGGGCCCTTAAAGGGACCCCTAAACGGAACAGATTTTTTTTTTTCTTAAGTGATAATTTCTATGTGATTATTTTAACAAAATTACACAATTTCATAATAAAATTAAGGTTTTTTTTTAAAAAAACTGATCATGTAGAAATCATTTTTATAGGGGCAAAAGAAAAAAATTAATCGCTCTTGGGGGCCCCCTTGTGGCCGCGGCATGTCACGCTTCAAGTTGGAATAAGATTATAGCAGGTGTGCGAAGGATCAAATCGTCTGAGTGTTGAGTGAAAAAAATCCACATTATTAGCAGAAGTAGAGGCTCCCCAAAGCCAAATTTCACTCAGGGGCCCCATGAAAGTTTGGGCCGGCCCTGGGGATTTGTTAGTGTCACTAAACTCATCCTCAAGTTTAGTGAGGATGAGAAATGTTGGTTTTAAAATGTCCACGTTGTGTTCTGAATCAATGTGAGAAACATTTCATTTTCTGTCTATTGGGGCCTGAATTCATATAGTTGTTAAAGGAATAACAACTATATGTATAACTATAAAAATAAGGTTGGGATCTACCAAAATGAACAAATTCATTTTTATCAATTTAATTTCTGCCTGGTCACTCAGGTGCTGTAAAAATTAGCTTAGCACAAAGACAAGTGGAGTACCACAAGGGTGGATTCGTGGTCCTGAACTTTTCTTGCTTTACATACCATAAATGATAATGTGTCTAAGTTCTAAACATTGAAACTTTGATCCCAGGATCTTTTGGATGTTCGGCAAAAAGTACTAATTTCTGCCTCTAAATACAAAACTTGAAAACTTTGGGATCATGTGAAAATGTAAAGTCTTCAATTAACACTTTTTGGACAACTTAAGTTACACTTAGTATATTTTAAGTATATTGTTTTTATATAATATAAACGAACTTGATTAGTATATTTTGAGTGTACTATTTTTGTGGCTGAATTACATTTACATACTAAAGTATATGTTTTTTCCACTAGGGAAGTCTTGGCAGGTGGATCTGCTTAAACAAAAGAAAAAACAAATTCCATATTTCCCAGGGTGCAATGAAACATAGGGTGGAATAAAAATCTAAATATATTTTACTGTCTGAACTTGCTTTGCAGGATGTTGAAATGGCTCAACGCGATTCAAAACGGTAATGGTTGATCCCAGCAACATCAAATTACGAATCATTCTCACTGAAACTATAATGACAATGTTTCAGCTGCCATAAAACAGGAAGTGAACCCTGCGGGTACGCTTCCCGGCAGGGTTTTCACCCAGTGGTTAAACAACCTGTTGAACTAGTCTTAAATCTCCTGCATAATTGAGACACAGCGAAAAGATATTTAAAAGACAAATATCTTTTACTGTTAATTCAACCACTTAAACACTCTTTAAGGATGGTCACATTGATGCAACCTGGTTAACGCCGCTTTGAACTTTACAAGATAAATATCACGTGATATGTGTTAAAAGTTTAGAAATTATTCCTCCTGATCTTCTGTTGTACTTCACAAAAGTTGTCTGTGAGTTTTCTATGATAATTTAAATGGGGGAAAATGACGCAGAAGAATTTTGACACAATTTGGGGGGGGGGGAGAGAAAGCGTATCACAGGGATACGTTTCCGCACGACGGAATTTATGTGGAACCCGCTGGGACGTTTGATGAGAAACAGAAATATTAACGATGCAGTTTTGCTTAGCTATTCTGATAGTATAGTTAAAATCTCCTCGCATTACAAACCTCATTGGTTTTTCCGTCACTGACAGCAAAAACGTGCTTCTCAGAAACGATTTGGCGCCCTCTACAGGTTAAAAAGTCTCAGCGCAGTTCAACTGGCTGAGCCTATAAAGATCCTCTATGTGAAAAAACGCCTCATTAAAAATAAATACATACATTTGGGCTGATGGGTATTATTAGTCAAGATAGTTTTATTTACACAGTGCATCTCTGAAGTTAAATCCCAGTTCTTCCTGTCTCCCATCATCCTTTGCACTTTAACCCATCAACAGGACTAAGGGAAACCTTCAATCAAAAGGAGCAAAAGCTGAAAATCAGTGTATTTATAAACCAACACTTCAACTGGTCATTGTTAGTCAAATATACAAATAAATAACACTTAATTTCAGATGTTCTGCCAACACATATTATAATATATGGTTAATACATGCCAGTGTTTACTCCTCAAGAATTGGAAAAAAGAAACATTAAGCCTTTTTATGTTTATATTTTTTACAAGAAAAAAAAACATCCTTGTGTCATTTATTGTTCAAAGTATTTGGAAATATTATCCAGTAAAACATTATTGCACATACCTGTATTGCAATAATGTACATAAAAGTTCAACTTAAGTATGTTTTGGATTAATGTACATTTTAACATCTGCTTCAACTTAACAGCTTTTTACCAAGTAGCATATTTTGCAAGAGTAAAGGAAGTAAATTATCAAAAATGTAAACATTAATGTTTATTTGTACATTAGGGCATATTTGCTTATCGAGCATCCAACATAAATGGTTAAACTCATGAATGGGCAAATAAAGTCACGTTTGTTTAAGAAATAAAATAAATGAACTGTTTAAGAAATAAAAATTTAAGAAATAAAAATTTGTAAACAGTTGTACTGCTTCTTTCTGAATTAACGCTGAGCTTGATTTGGCTCGGAAATCGGACCTGGAGTCAGAAACTGACGATGATGTCACAACTGACTGTTCTTGGTGCAAGTCCAAATGAATCAGTGTGATGCGCCGCTTGTTTATTTATTAGATATTTGTCATGCATTCAAACACAAAAGGAACAGATATTTTAGAGTCAAATAATGTCCAGTGGCATTATTTGAGACAACTCTGTGTATATGAACCAACCGAGACTAGAAAAGAAGGAAATGACCAGCACCGTCCTGAGGTTTCTCTCACTGCATTCAACACTAAACACAGTAAAAAGCTCAACTGAATGTCGACTTTATTCATACAGCACATTTAAAAGCAACAGCAGTGGATAAAAGTGCTTCACAATAACACCAACAATCATAAAATGGTAAATAGAATAAAACTTTAAAAATAAACATAAAGCTGAAGACTCTCGCTGTCCAAACAGGGGTCAAATGTGTGGCTTTGGTCATTCAATGACAATTAAGAATAAAATTAAATGGAAAAACCTTCATAGTTTGCCAAACGTACTAAGGATCACATTATTTGAGCCTCCCGTCAGGTGAGGAACAGAATCAGAACTGACTTAGAGCTCCTGCGGCTTACTCTCCTCGGTATACTACAATGTTCTTATCCGTCTCGTGAATCCGGATCTCGTAGAGCAGGCTGGCGGGAAAAGCCTTCGCCATGTTGTCCCAGATGTAAACGGCCAGGTTTTCCGTGGTGCTGGTGAGCGAGAGAAAAAACATCTGGTGAAACGTGTATATCTGCAGTCAAGAGAGACGATCACGGAAGATTACAGACCTCACAACGTTGGCAAAGTACGGAACATCCTTATCCAGGTTTTTGTGGTCCAGAGGATTCATGATGACTTCCTGTTGGATGAACAGGGCGGTGTCAGCCAGATATCCATACGACAGCAAAACACAATAAAAAAAATTTAGAACTAGAAAAAAGCTTACAGGGAACAAGGATAAGATTTAAGAGCTGAATGGAAGTTCCTTGTTCGATGGTCCAAAGTTCTCTTTTCAGATTAAAGCAAATTTTTTATTTGTGAATCAAGGTTCCAGAGTCTGACCACAAGTTTCCTGAGGACTCATGGGAAATTTCTACGGTCAGTGATTAACACTAGCACAGCTGTCCGGTTGTAACATTTTAAAGCATTTACATCTGATGATAAGCTTTATGTACTGATTCGACTTTGCGGCAGGCAAAAAGGTCTATAAAAAGTGCCAACAATCCAAATACCAAATGCTAAAAGCTTAGCATTATCCCACTACTGACCTTGTTACACAATAAAACAAGTTTTGTTGTCTTTTATTAAGACATTTCTTCCATAGGACCACTTACAGATACTTGACTATCATTCTTGGCTTCTGTATGTTAAAAAAAAGTTGAAGTTATAAGTGTAAGTCAAAGTCTTACACCATTAGCGTTAGCATCTCAGCCACGGACTTTTATATCAAATGTGAGGATTGTTAACGGCAAAATCTAGCGAGTAACGCTGGTCATAGTTTAATACAAACAGGCTTTCCTGCAGCACAATAACATGAAGTGATTTAAATATAAGTGAATTATGAAGAGAGAAGTCAGATTTACTGTGTAACGTTAACTTCGGAAAAAATAGTTGCCATTTAATATGTAAAATGTATAAGTTTTCTTTAGCATTAGCTCAAGATGGTGTGTTTACAGTGACCTTACCTCAATACACCTCTTCAGGTCCGTCAGATTCATGACCATGCCGGTGATGGGATCAATCTGTCAACACGTGTCACATATAAAGACGGTTTTAGCTTTATACGGTTTTAGAGTTGTGATTGCATAGTTCTTCCTTCAGTGGAACTACGATCTTTTATCAAAAGTATTTGTGTGATACTCACTTTTCCACGTACAGTCACCTCCACTGTGGAGTAAAATGAGAGCACTCAGGTGAATCGGTAGAAACAGGATCTACGCTTTACTTCAGACTATATTTGGTTTATGTAGCAGCAGGACAAACCCTTGTAGTTGTGTCCATGACCGTAGGGATTGTTGCACTTTCCGTAGACTTCTTTATTCTCCTCGTCACTCAGGTGAAGACTAGAAGAGGTTGTAGAGAATATATGAACTAAAACTCCTGGAGTTAGATTTATTTTTTTTTGGGTTTTGTTTTTGCAGTTTTTATGGCAAGGGGTTAGAGATTTTGTACAGTTAGTGCAGGTCAAACAAGACAAAATGTGTCAAGGGGTTATTGACACATGTTGCATTTAAGAACATTTCGTATATTACAACTTATACATGATTTAGAACTGTGCTTCATAAAAAAAATTGAGCCAAATTAAAAAGGTTAAAGGTGATCATTTAAATCAAATAATACAAATGAAATCAATAATAGTAGTTTAACATGATTAATAATAGCTATTATTTTGCTTTCAACAAAATAAATTTTTGAAAAACAACTGGAATGATACAATTGATGTAGATGTATTTATATGTCTAATACATGTAAAAGATAAAAATATTTTAATACAGTAAGTCTATAAATATAATAATTAAACTGAACTATAACAAAAGTTATTATAAAGTGTCTGAGTACATTATTAAAGATAGTTAGCAAAAAAATATTAACATATTTGCTTTAAATTTGATTTGTTTAATGGCAATGGGTTTCTGTAATAATTTCCTGAAGAGGGTTTATATTTTACGACGTTATTGGCTGCACCTAAATGCATCATTAAAGCTTGGCACGTCTATCTGAAAGACGACATTTCCGTAATGACTTGTTCCTACCTGCGTTTTCTTTAAAGTAGTGAAAGTATAAACTCCTCCATAGGAGTTCATTTTTTGTCCCTATTTTATATAAACTCTGCTTATGCGGTCACAGTCAAAGCATCGCGAGATTCTATGCAATTACACGGGATTTTCCGCATACTCTTATCACTTTTCGGGAAAACCAGCGTTCGTTTCATCCAAACCCTTTCTACTCTGTGACTTTAACCTCCATTACGTGTCCACTATGGGTTCCTCCTACGTCGTATCCCCTCAGACACGGCGGTAGTAGCTACGGTACCTGTGGAGCCGGTGGCAGGCGCTGAAGCTCTGGACTCGGGTGATGTATCCTATGCGCTCCGCTGCCTTGTTGCTCCCGGAGGATTCGGCCATGTTTGGCAGAAGTGGAGGACGGAGAATAACCGCTGATACCGAACAGAGAGGAGTTACAGCCGGCTGTCCCCACCGTGACAAACGCCGCCCGTGATTGGCTCGTTTCAGGGCGTAAATACGGCTCACATGGCCGCATGAGTGTCAAACCTGGAGCCGACCGTGGTTGAAGCACAGCGAACCGCAAACGGGCTGTTACTGAGTAGTAAAGAAATCTTTGTTCAACATGTTTCCTCCGTGGTATTTCTGCGGAAGCTTTTTCTGCTACATGAAAGAAAAACAAACCGATACATTGTGACGTAACGGAGACTGAAAAGTCCTGATTATGAGGGTAAAAAGAGTCATAATTAAGTCTTTAAGTGTCTACCAAGTCATGACCATAACTTCAATTTAAAAATTACTTTGACTTTATCACCGCAATAACTATTAAATGGGATTAGAAAATGTGACATTAGATAAATATTCAGTTAAAACGTGAATATTTTTTGACAACTATATAGTAAATTATAAATAGGTCTTCATAAACTTTTTAACTTATGTCAGAATTTCACAATCATGGTTTCATATTTCACAATTCTGACTTCACAGCTTATGTTTATTACCTCTTATGTTACATTTGACTTTGAATCACATAATTTTGCCATTGAATCGCAGACACAGTGCCATGGAAATGTTCAATGTTCCACTTTATATCTTTTTGTGGATTTGTAACTGTGGCATAATTGTGAAGTAATATGAAAATGATGAAGGATACTTCATTTGAAATAGATCTAGGTGCAAATCTTATTAATTTTTGCACATTGTGTGATATTTGAACCTGGTATTCTCTGTCAGTTTAAATGGGCGAACCCAAAACAAACAAACAAACTAGACTTATTCAAAACACAGCCTGTTGGTGGCTGTTTAATTGTTGGTGGCGTTTTATCCGAGAGGTCACGAAGCCCAGAGAAGAACCCGCTCCGGTCACCAACCTTTGCTCACAACAAACCTTTGCTGCTGTTGGCTTTTTGGCTTGATATGTCAGAAAGTTTGTTTCTAACAACATTTTCACACTCGTTTCACGCTTTAAGTTCACATGTTGGCTCTTAAAGGTCTACTGTCATCACATGAGAGTCACCAGATGGTTTCCGCTCAGATTTAGAATTACTTCTTTCATTCATGCATTTTTTACCCTTTTTATCCTTGTCCAAAACTCTTATCATATTATTGTATCTTATTAGATTAAACAAGCATCCCAAAGCCATCTGTATTTTTTTTTTAATCCTTCCAACTGTAATTTACCAGAATGCAGTAAGACACTAACAGGACTGTTCTTTGATCTGTTAGTGTTAGGAGCTTTAGTTTATGTTGTCCTAATAGCAGAAACAAAAGGAATGTTTTTTATGTCAACTCATCTTGTTCATATTGCATTGTGACAACGCTGTCTTTTTGCCCTGGCAACATTGAGAAATGAGATGATGTAGAAGCCAAGAAATAAATGTCCCATCAGTTTCATATTCCTTTAAATATGATACAAAATATTTCAAAGAGCTGGTGCATTCCAATCCAAAAACTGAGAGACACTGAAAAATGTTTTGGATAAGTGATTATAGACTTTATGGTGCCACCTTCAGGCTTTCTTATTCCAAAGATGTAAAAAAATATAGATATCTTTTGATATTTTAGAAATAAGAATGTTTTTGACATTTTAAAATATACATAACCATAAAATAGCATATAAAAGAAATCTTTAAAAATAAGCAAAAAAAACAGAACAAACGCAGGACGTGTGAACTTTACTCATCTGGCCTCTAGATGGTGATAGAGGACCTTGAGATGAAAAACAGTTTTACAACTCGAATGTATTTATAAGGTTGGAATTGTTTTTTTGTTTTTTTCTTTTGACACCTTTCCAAGTGAAACACCTTTTTATTTTTTTATTGTGGTCTCACGCTACATTTATTTTTGGTATTATGAAAACGACAGACCGCTTTCTGTAAGAAACAAACATGAAGCTTGTGATGCTCCTGGCGAGTCGCCATTTATAAAAAGCTTTCTTACCGTGAGTTCGGCCTTGTTGGACCGCCGTTCTGTCCTCTGTTGTTTTCTGCCGGGACATCGCTTTAATATTAATACGATACTGAAAAAGTAACTCCGTAAATTGGTACTTTTCCCATCATTTCACACAACGCACGGATATTTTTGTTCACGTTAGCTTTAGCGCCGGGGTGCAGATCTTCTTCTGGAGTTTAATGGCGGTTGCCGACCAACTATAAAAGCGCATTACTGCCACCAACTGGACTGGAGTGTGAACAGGAAGTTGACAGAAAAAATAAATTGTAGAAGATTTGTTTTTCAAAAATTATGTGACAATATATTTTATTTTTATTATAATTAATTGCTAAAATGTTTTTAATTGTGTAGAGCTGTCCCCTTTAGTTTATGCAGAATATAATAAGTATGACTGATCATGTCTGAATTATATTTATTGCTTAACTAACAACATTTAAAATAAAAAAAAAAGAATAAAAATGTTTATACTCTATCAGAAGATATCACATACTTTCAACTATTTTGTTCTTCAATTTAAACTCAAGAGTTAGGCAGGGAATTGTGAATACTGATAAATTATCTGTAGTTTCTTCAGCCCTGTGTTGTGGTAAGGAATACTCACTGCTACTCCAATATTACCTGACTCTGAGTCATTAAAGCAATCAGTGCAGAGTAATATTGTTTGAATATTGTTCACAAAAATATTTTTTGTACAATGAACCACTCTGGAACATGTTTTATTATTATTATTTTTGATTAAATTATGCAATGATAAATCTACAGAGGGTGGAATGTCAAAGTAAGATCACGTTCGACAAAAGCCTATTGTATGTAATCCTGTATATTCTGCTTTTATATAATCAATTAAACCAAAACACACCTGTAAGATATATTTTAATGGATAAGATTGATCATTGTTTGAATATTCTTTTTCCAATCATACTTCTTCATGGCATACTTGTACAACTTCTTAAAATGTGTTAAAACTTTTTGGCCCTTTGCACTGCAAAACCAACATGTATTTACATCTCCATTTGAAGGAGTACATATTGGACAAAAAACTCTTGCCGATGACCCTCAACCTCTAAGCGCACGACACTGCTAGGTGTCAATGGCTGTCGAAAATCCCACTTTTCATGCAGTGTGCATTTGTTCAGTTTTTCTCTTTGACAGAGATTCTGTCAAAGACTGTAGGGAATCTCCCAGTTCAAAAGCCAGAAATTCACAAAAAAATAAAAAATGCAAAAAAACCCAAAACTACTTTATAGTTTTCTTTTGTTGTTGTTTTTCTTAATTTGCACAAAAATGTAGAGACTGACGTTTTATAAGAAAGAGAAGGACAAACAAAACGCGGTATTTCATGACAATTTGCCTGTTTTTATTTGTGCACATACATCACAGGGTGTTCATAAGTACAAACATTTCATGGTTCAGTATGTACAGTAATCACTGAAGCATCACATAGATACAAAGCAAGTTAAAGCCTGCTAAATGTACTTTAGACCCAGTATTATTCACATTCAAAAAACAAATACATTGTATTTATATGCACACTTCAATCCAGATGGCGTGACATTTGGATATATTTCACTGGCCTGCCATATCACAGTTTACACAATAAATCACCAAAATCGGTATAAAAAGAGATTAATACTGCTATAACCTTTGAGAGAGATAGGAAAGTTTGTTGTGTAAGCTTACACACATCGACATTAACATTATACTATTTGGCTAAATATATGAAATTGCTCTTTGAAGATGTTTCTTTTTTGGCTTTTTTGTCAAAAAAAACATGACACAGAACTATTTTTTTTAATATGAGAAATAGCAATAAATAAAACCCTAAAACATGTAAATACAGGATCATATATTGTGTTTTGTGACACCTTCAGATTAGGTTAAGTGTACGAAAACACCAGGACGACAAGTGAACCAAATAGAGTAATTCCCTTACCTTTATTAAAATGACATGTCAACTTAACCTGTTCAAATTATGTCAATAAGTCCACAAGTTAGTAAGACGTATATCACCTCCTTTTTAAGCAGATTTTAGCTACTTAAATTATCTCGAAATAAAAATATTTATATCGCTAGAATACAACGCTAATTAGGGAATATTAACAGTCTAGAGTTTCACATCAAACACTTGCTAAGTTCATGTTTCTGTATTTTCTAACGTTGACTGAATACCTTACCAAATCCCCCTCCAGTGTAGTCTGACTCCATCGAGAATCAACTTTTAAATGTACGAAGATGTTTGTTTTTGTGCTTTCCGGGTTTTATACTTGTTTGGAAATTACCCCCGGCTTTTCCATCAGCTGTTCCCCCACGTCGAAGCTAACAAGCTAACATGCTACAGCTAGCTTGGTTAGTTTCGACCGCTTTTAGCGATGCATTTCTTGTTAGCTAACAAGCTAACATGCTACAGATAGCTTGGTTAGCTTCGACCGCTTTTAGCGATGCATTTCTTGTTAACTAAGAAGCTTGTTAGCTTCTTAGCTAACAAGCTACGACTAGCTTGGTTAGCTTCGACCGCTTTTAGCGATGCATTTAATTTTCCTACGCGCTCACAAGGGACTAAAGAGAAATTAACTTCAAAGAACCTTAATTAATAAACTCTAAGATAACCCTTTACGGTTCCTGTGGAATTTAAGAGAACTGTAACCATGAATGAAAGGAAGTTTTTAAAAAGGTAAACTTTTTACAATTTAAGTAATAACTCCTAAAATTCTGGTATTTTCTTAACATCTGCATAGTGCCAAAAATGTTATGTTAATATATCCTGTACTTCCATAATTCCCTCTCAAAGGGGAAAAAAAATAATTGTTCCTGGACCTATAAGTAGCCTACTTCTTTCAGTAAACTGTCTTGTACTCTACCCCATGTTTCACAATGAGCAAACACACCCACACATTGGCAAGAGATAATAATAATAAGAAAAAAGTCAGGAAGCAGCAACTTATTACAGAAGTACTTCTAATAAATTTTCATTCCTTGCATTAAAAATAACCTACCTTATGGTAGTTTGGAGATTATAAAGAAAAACACTTTCATTCTGCATCAGTTCACTATTACAGTCACAATTTGAAGGAATGTCTAGAGTCCATTTAATCACAAGAACGCGCAGATTAAATTAACGGAGAATTCTGCATTTAAATTACATAAAGGCAGAATAGTTAGGCTTGTGGTTGTGAGGAAAACCTCTATGTTTTTTCACACAGACATAAAAGTACCAAAGAAGGCAGCAGTGTTCCAAAGTACAGGAGGCTATGAAATACTTTAGCACATAAGAGATAACTTAAATTATAATGTGAAAATAATTCACAGGAAAATGTGAATTATCTTCACATTATCAAAAATCAAGAAAAAAAAAGAGGCAAATTACAAGTCATTCTATTCACAGAAGATGGTGCCTGCAGTACTGGTAGAATTGCAGTGATTGGTTTTGGGTGGACACTACATGAGGCTTTGAGTGAATCACTAGAAGGAGCCGATGAACACCACTTTTTTCACAGGTAGGCTGTCTTCCATATTACCATGAAGTTATACCATAAGTTCCAAGTTCCGCTTTCATTTCCTTCACTCCCTGTGTTGAAATCAGTATTTTTGCAGAAAATGACAAGGATTCAAAAGCACTTTTCACGAGCCAAGGCTGAGATGCTTTTTATACTGTGTCTGTGTAACCTCGGAAAAGACCATGGCAGCATTGGAGACCTGCCGCTGCCGCTCCTTAAAACCGATAATGGAGGTAGTCGGAGAGCCGAGTTTGCGGTAAAAATGCGATGGAGGTTGGGGTTTGGAGCAGCGTTCCATCGTAACCAGTGATACAGATGTCTGTTGCTGGTTTGGCAATTCCAGCTACTTTAAGGTAAGTGTCAGAGTAGGTGATTGGCTCGAGTGGCTCGTGAAGAAAAGTCTTTGTGGCTGCATCACATAACCATTTTGTGCACAAGATTAAAGCTATGGTTAGAGTCTTTATCACAACCCCCAGAGAGATATAGGCAAATAAATCCTTGCCACATAAACCGGAATTCCTTTTTTGTCTTTTGGACAGGTAATACAAGTCTCTGTAGAACAAACTGCATTCCTAAAACCATTTTCCCATCCCCTGAAGTTGGCTCATCATTCTACTTGGAGAATACATTCATTGTCTGAACCCCAATTTGGTTGCATTTTACCAACTGAATTCAGAACTGGCTCTCTTCCAAAATCTCCTCCATTGTCTCCCCCAGCGTCATCTCACCATCGCTACTGGAAAGACTCTTCCTGGTAAGAAAGTCGAGCCCTGCTGAGTCGTAGCCCTCAAGTCCCTGGCCTTTAAGTGGCCCGAGTCCAAGAGACCTACTTCCCTCTTGCACAGCCACCTGGAGGAGGTGTGGGCGAGCCGTCGAAGCGGCGCCTTCACCATAGGAGTCAAACTGCCGAGAGCGCTTCCTGTGCTGCCGCCGAGTACACTTCCAAAGGTGCTTGAGATTTGCTCCTCGAAAACAGGTCCGAACCTTGAAATGGTTTGCAAACAAAAACAGTTGCCAGCGCTTTTTCAGCTCAGTTTGGACCTACAAGAAAACAGCATTACATGTTAACTGTCGGTACATTACTACACCATGGTATTTGCTGCAAGTTTGGGTCTATTTCTGTAACTTATTCCTTAAGCAGCGAGATTTCTCAGTAGTAAGTTTGATTACGGTTTTGTAGCTGTGCTTACACAAATGACATTTTTCCATAGAGAGTAGCCCTCCCTCTCACATTAGAAGTAAGCTACAAGCTTTCAAAGCTTAACTTAAAGTTTTTAGAGCTGTAAACAAGACATTTCAAATGTCCGGGAGAATTATGACACATTTGGCTTCCCGTATATCTACCCCTTGCACTCCACTGAACCCACTGATCATAATCCAGAACCGTTTTCAGACTGTTGATTACAAACTGGTTGGTTCTAAGCTCATGTCTGTCATTATTATCATTAGTTTTAGTGTGGGAACCTTACCAACTTTCACGGCGGATACCAAAATGAAAGAAAATGTGTTCTTCTGTCTATTTAAAAAAAAAACATTTGTTTATAACTGATATTTTCTCCATATAATTGCATCCACCAAACTGTGATGGCATAGATTGATACATGTACTGTTACACTCCACCCAACTATTCTTTCCTCATATGGAACAATACTGTGACCAAAACCATACCTCTCCATTAGCAAAACAGTACAGCACAGCAACCAAGAATCCCTGAAAAACGCATGGAACAAATTTTAGAGCATGATGATGTTGGTGAACAAAACCAAAATGAACACCTTGTGAACAAATATGATTGTTTTTGTACTACCTGGAAGGAACTGAGGGTGAGGTTAATGAAGTTCCGGGCATAGCGGCTGCTGCCCTCCATACATTCATCTATTAGCACTGTGAAGACTACTTCATGGACTCCCAGCAGGGGAATCAGCACCAATGTTGCCCTGGCCAAACTGCAGGGTACAAACAGGCCGATCAGATTTATTATAATTTTGCTAGGCAGAAAATGCTGCAGTAGAAAAAGAAAAGACGTTTATGAAGTATGCGCACTGGTTTTGTTCCTTTGGTGACATTTACGGCCACAATTTATGGGTGTGACATTTAAATTCGTGATGTGGGATTAACATTTTCCCAGCATATTTAAATCAGGAACCTACAAATGTTGGAGCTAAATGTCAACGTCAAACTTGTTGTCCAAGAGTTGGCTTCAGCGGCTTGAGTACCTGTATCTGTAGTCGGTGAATTTCACCTGATCGGCTTTCAGCTTCGACAACAACAGCATCAGAATTTTGATGAATATGAAGAAAATGACCTGCAAAAACATATTAATGGTACATTTAAACGCATCGCATTGGACTAGAGTGTAAAATGACCAATAACATCAAACATAACAGGTAAGATGCCTTTATTAGCAATAAAATAGTAAATATCAAATACGCTGGTGGCTTCAGCTTCATCACCACATTGTCACATGATTCTCCTTTATAGCCACCAGATTGAGCAATGCATTGCTCAATCTGAAGTTTCTGAAGTCAACTTGACCCCAGAGTGGCCTGAGGAACATCCCTTACCAGCACTGATAGAGTAATCGGGCCTCTTATTATCCACCAGAACCATCTGTTCATAATTGACCAGCACCTTGAGAGTGACAGAAGCACTAAGTGTGAACAGAGAGCATGTTAATCGGTTCAAGGAGAAACTTGGACTCCATGCGTTCAAACACTCACCCCGTGTTCTCATACAGAATCTTAACCACGGTCCACGGCGTCACGAACAGGACGGGAGTCCCTGGAACATGACAGAAGCAAGAAATGCTGTTTCCCCAGAGTACATCAGCATTTTAAAACTATTATTTCTCAGACTCTAATTATTTTTGAAAAACCTAACCATTTATACATGACAGAAATAGCTTACAGTTGGATCTCAGAGGCTTTAGATATGATGTCGATTCTGTTACAGTGCAAATATTTTTGTTTTTAGTTGTGTTTTTACTTTTAAATGATTGTATTCAGTAATACAATCCTTTATACAGTGCCTTTAAGAAAATGTCTTAAAGGCACTCATCATCATGAGTTCTTCCAGGCGTAACAGGGTGAAAGTTCAGGAAGGCTCTTTGGGTATTCAACCAGTGGACCTTCCAACAACACACAATTTATGGTGATTTAAGGCAGTGTTTTTCAACCACTGTGCCGCGGCACACAAGTGTGCCGTGGAAATTATCCAATTTCACCTAACAAATTAATTATCTGCAAATAATATGCCGTTTTCGAGTGTCTGTGCTATAGAAGTGACTAGCGGCGTAATCATGCAATTTCCTTATCACTAGATGGCAGTAAGTACGTACGTTAAAACAAGATAATTAGTGATAAGAATTAATATATATTTAATATATGCGACTATAGAGTATCATTTGTTTACATTTTGGTTGGTGGTGTGCCTCGTGATTCTTTCAATGAAAACAATGTACCTTGGCTCAAAAAAGGTTGAAAAACACTGATCTAGTCCATCAGGACCCGATTAAGACCTTATTCTTAGAGCGCGCACAGACAGCCATGGTTTGAGAAATCCTTGGCAACCACATGCAAACACTTCAGAAAGAGCAGGAATATCGACGTCAAGTTTCTTTTACGTCATCTGATATATATATACAGTATATATATATAAGTGTTGTTTATCATTGTGTGTAAAATGGCAGTATGTGCTTGGAAAAAAAACAAAACAAACAAAACATGCTGCCTCTTTACAGCTTTATTTCTGTGGTTATTTCATATTTAGCATAGCAACAACAGAATCACATGGGACTACTCAGTCAGCCTGATGCTTTAATGAGGAGATGCTCACCTGCAGCAGAGCAGCAGCCAGGTAGACGGACGTGAAGATGGGGGTGAGTGTGGTGTGGCCGCTCTTCATCAGGTGGATGGTGTAGAGGAAGATCAGGTGGCCGGGGATCACCAGAAGCAGCAGAACCTGAGCTGAGCGATGATTTGCTCCTGAGAAATTACAGGTTGAAGAAAAGGAAGGTCAAGGTTCTACATCTGGGGAAGGACAGCTGAATTATACTGGGAGTCCTGAAGCAAACAGCCATCAGTTACTAGAGAAAACTTCTGCTCTGCACACAGTGACCTCAAGAAGTAACAGAGGATTGGTCTCTTTAATAAGGTACAAACACTGCAGGAGTTTTCAGTCACCAGTGACACAAATAAACGTCTCAGCCAGCATGAATCTGGAAGAAAATCAGATTCATGCTCACTCAGAAGAGCTTCATTTCAGATTGTGGGAGGACGCTGGAGCGTCCAGAGAAAGCCCACGCAGTTTTTTTAACATTTGGACTCTTTAACAGTACAAAAAATTAGAATAAAAGCACAGAGCTTTCTGTTTGGTTCTGATCATGTTCCTATATCTAAACTGAAATCTCTGCAGAAGCTGACATTTTTTTGTTGTAGACCAAGATTGTTGCAGTAAAGCCTTTGTAAACTTGTGTGATTCACTTAATGTATTATAAACAATGCATTACTTTAGCTTTTTCAGCATTTGAATTTGAAATATCTGTCAAAATCTGAACTCGTGATGCAATAAAAGGTGAAGATATCAAAAATCAGAACGAAAATCAAAACAAAATCTGTGATTAAAACTGAGTGATCTATATGCAACTAATGCATGGGAACCAGATCCAGAGTATGATACTGCCACCACTGTACTTGACATCGCCAACTTGCTGAAGTTGACACTGATGTTACAGCTCTTAGCTGAAAAGCTCAATAAAATACACCAATGTATTTAAAATTAAGTATTGTATTTAAGTTATGTGCAAACCCATAGCACAAATTAGAAGATCATTGATAATTTATTTTAGAAACTTAATAGTTATAGGCCAACACATATTATATAAATTAATTACACAATGGATATTTGAAAGCTGTTACTTCTGTTAATTATGTTTTCCCCTTACAGCTATTAAAATTGTGACATTTAAACTTACTAATTTAAGTAACTACAATGTACTTAACCCTCCTGTTATGTTCCGGGTCAAATTGACCTGTTTTAAAGTTTAAAAATTAAAAAAAAAATAGTTGGAAGCATTTTTTTTGTATGAAACTTTTTCTATTTGTCTTAATAGGTGCACTCTAAATATAAATGAAAATGGTTTATTTTACACATTTCCAAAAATATGGCAGCCTGTAGAAAGTCTGTAAAAAGAAAATAAAGACAATGCCAGGGCCACTAGGATGGCAGTAACTCGCGTCACAGACATCAAGTCAATCTTTGAGCTACTCAT
>CAEGAG010104569.1:0-22663 GCA_903067065.1 Brachyrhaphis terrabensis | reverse complement strand
GAGGTAGTCACCTGAAATGGTTTTCACTTCACAGGTGTGCCCTGTCAGGTTTTTCTACAATCTAATCTACAATTTTCATGGTCATGAAAATAAAGAAAACCCATTGAATGAGAAGGGTGTGTCCAAACTTTTGGTCTGTACTGTATATCGTATCCATAATCTTTGAATATTAAATCTGAAAACTTTAATTTCAGCTTTTAAGAGCTTGTATCAAATAATATCAATAATCTTTCTTGATTTAATACAAGCTCTTAAAAGCTTAAATTAAAGTTTCACATTTTTTGAATGCTTGTTATTGGAACTGAGTTACATTCACTATAAATTATTAACTAATGAAGGTGCGGTAAACATCCTGAATGTTACTTGCTAAACTGAAATAACAGCCAAAATCCCTGTTCAATAACTTCAGAGTTTTAAAGCATTCAACATCTGAAAAACAGGAGTTAAATTGAGTTGATCTGTCTGGGGTGAAACAATCTCCATGATGTTTTAGTTTATTTTCAGATGTGAAACGTTTTACTTTCCTTTTGCTGCAGCAGGTCAATCCAGACTAGATTCAAATTCCAGCTGGCAGTGAATATATTGTTATAGTTATAAACACAGTGGATGATCTTGACTCAGACAATTAAATCTCTGTGAATACAGAAAGATTGTGCTTGAAAGATTTTTAAATAATTATTCTGTCACACTTTCAGATGAATAGACTGTTGTTGCCAACAGCTCATAATGTCTCCTGATATTCTTGTTCTATATTCCTCACCAGAGCAACAACCTGAAACTTGAGAAGCTTTCTAAATTTATTGTTTGACTTCTAAAAAGACTTTTTCATCAAATGGAAAACTCAATTTAGAAAGGAATATTTTATCTGTCAGGTATTTTTCAGAAAGCTGCTGCAAAAGACTCAATCCCTCCAAACATCCAAGTTGCTGGACATCAGCTGTTTCTCCTTTCATTCCTTTATATTCAGTGAGTTTGTTCTCTAACAATCTTTGTTTGCTATTTTATCTGTCTTTGTTTTGAGTTCAGTTGCACCTGTGTGACTTTGATTCTCCCAGATATAAAGATGTGCAAATAACATATATGTGTAAAAAAGTAAAATGATTTTGCTCATAGATGTTTTTATTTCTGTAAAATTAATGACACTGGTTTTTTTTTTCTGATTCCTCCAAAAAGGATATGAAGCTTAGATCCAATACTTTCCCTTAGAAAAATACTTATTTTCATTATAGAGCAAGAAATTTTTGGAAATCTTCTTGAGGTATCAGTATCACTTTATTCTTGTGCCTATTAGGAAATTTACCTTGCAGTCAGGTGAAAAATATAAAACACACAATCAAAGGCATAACCTGTTCATAAGGGTCATTAAAACTGTAAATTCATTTCAAGGAAAAACATCAGAATAAATACAAATTGAAACCAACAGACTAAAATGACAGTGATCACATTAATCACAATAAATGTGAGTAATAAAAAGAGCTTTTCCGTCTATTGGTTCTTGCTTTCAGTCTGAAAGCAAGAACCTTCATCTCTTTCCAGATGACATTAGTTCAGATTCACCAAGAAGTTGATCAGTGGTTTTCAGCCCTGCAAGTTTTAGGTGATCCTCTGCTTCAGTACACATGATTTCAATTGATAGCTGAACAAGGTTTTGTTGAATTGCAATTGTTTGAATGGGGTGTGTTGAAGCAGGGGAACATCTAAAACATGTAGGACAGTGTGCCTTGAGGACCAGGTTGGGAAACACTGAAGCAGATGATCAATGGAGGGAAGAATGTCTTTTACTTTCTTTTTTCCAGCCTCTTGTTAAAAATGTTTTGCTATGTCAGGTAATTTGGTACAAATAGTTTTGCTTGTTACTTCTGATAGTGTCATCTTGTTTTGTTCCCTTTTAAACGTTTAATATGAAATTACATAAAACACAGCAGAGAAGCAGCTGCTATCAGTAATGGTTCTACTATTACGGTCTATGAGTAGCAATAGCCCTGAGTCTAAAACTCTGATTTATGGTGCAAGAAAGTTCTAATGTTATCAGTGAACATTTTAAATGGGTAAACTCTAAAATTAAAAACTTAAATCAGCAAATTGATGTCAAAAAACAAAACACATAAAAAAAAAACAGACTGAGAGTTTAAATAGAAAGTAGAGCAACAACTGAGTGACAGAAGCAGCTAAAATAACATAATCTCGTGACAAATGTTTGATCTTATTGTCAACATGAAGAGTTGTTACTTCTTTAAATTGTCCTGTTCAGAATTTCAAATCACTATATAATGCTTCACTGTTTAATTAGATTGTCCAAATTCTTCTAATGCATAAATGTTAATTTTCATTTTTTATTTGACCCAGTTGGTTTTATTCTGTGTTAATTGCTTATTGATTTCTTAAGTTTCAGTTTTATTTTAAAAACAATTTAATATTTCTGTACTTTATTTTTGTTGTTTTAATCTTTGTTTTATGTTATGATGGTTGGTGTATATTGTGGAGCATTTTACTGCTGGTGTTTTAGATTTGCTATGCAAAGAAATTTTAGGTTGCCAGAGCAGAAATGCAATGACTCTAGTTCCCCAGCAGATGGCGATCTATGGAAGTAAATATGTGCGATCACTGACCATGTTTGACTTTATCAACCAACCATAAAGCACAACATCCACCTTTGCACTCTTTTGCTTGCATTTATTAACAGGTTTTGTGAGAACAAACAACAAGCAGAAACGTCGACAGAGTGAATCTAACAAAATGTCTGCTTCAACTGATATTTACAACTCAGGTCTGTGACGTTTTCATAAAACTTTCCATAAACTTTGTCCTACCTTGGATTATGCTTTTATAAACTTTTATTACAGTGTTTGAATTTGTTGAATTCAAGGACCTTAAATTTATATAAGAGATGGAAATCGGACAAAATGTCTCCCTCTGCTTTTCTAGTTATTTTTGTTTTAAGTTAATTTTAAATGCAATTGTGTGTGTAAATGTTATTGATATTTACTTTATTAGAAAAGTGTTTCAGTAGAAATATACACTTGATTTAGAAAGTATATTCTGTGCTGGTATAATAAAAGTAGGTGTTTCTAACTCCCTATCTCTCCTCACAGCACAAAGTCACCCTGATACAGAGTTGAGGATTGTGCTGATTGGAGGAAGATATAATAACTTTCTCAGTGGTAAAAGTTCTGCTGGAAATATCATCCTGGGTCAAAATGGTTTTGACACCAGCAGAAGAACAGCTCAGAGTGAAGCGAGGCAGTAGGAAGTGTTCGGCAGACGAGTCACAGTGGTTGATACTCCAAGCTGGTGGTGGACTTATCCTATAGAAGACACTCCAAAACTGGATCAGATAGAAATCCAGAACAGTGTCCATCTGTGTCCCCCAGGACCTCATGTCTTTCTTCTGGTCATTCCTGTTGATTTACATTTATCTCAGCTTGTCAGATTATCTCTAAAGCAGCACTTGGAGCTTTTCAATGCAAATGTTTTCAGTCACACTATTGTGCTGTTGACTGCAGTCGTTCCATGTAGTGATGAACAGATAACATCTAAAATCAGAAGTAATCCAGTCCTGCAGTGGATTCTTCAACAATGTGAAAACAGAAAACATTTTCTCAACATCAATAACAGAGAAGATAAAGATCAAGTCAAGAAACTTTTAGAGAAAATTGAGACCCTGATTACAAACAATGGATTCAGACACTGTTCTGTTGATAGAAGTCAAGGAGAAACTCTGAGAAAAGAAATGAAAGATTTGACTGAAAGAGGCTCAAAAAGGTTTGATCAAGTCCAGAAACAAAGAAAGAAACTGAAGCTACTAACTGAAGGTAGGTTACAACTTTCTTTATTTCTAATAAGCTACAATATTCCTTATCTTGTAGATGTTTGTGGGTAATTGCATCAAGTTAACCAGAGTTTATCAGCTAAAACTTAAAATTTTGCTAGTAGAAAGGTTAAAGAAATACTAAACCACTGAAATTACTGAGCTATACACTAGCTACATGCAAACGACTAAATTTGATCCCCTCAGTTGTATTATAACTTTTAGTGATTTTTTGTGTTCTTAGCCACACTGAAAAAAACAAAACAAACAAAAAACATAATTAAATTACAGTAAAATACCAGCAGCTGGGGTTGTCAGAATTTCATCATAAATTAGAGACTTTTTTTTCCTTACATTTCACTAAGGAGAGTCACTGAATGCAAGAAGACAATAAATTATTCAGTTGAACTGTGAAAAATATTTCCCCTAACTTCTGATGTAATGAATCTGAGAGAAGAGATAAAACTAAATCTATCCCTTTTGATTTCTCTTATCAAACAGTTCACTGGGACATCTAAAGTAAAATAGCACAGAAGAGTTACTTAAAATGATCAAAATAATAGACTCTCCTCCTGAATATTTTGGACTTTTCTCTTTTTACTATGAGTAACTTGCAGCTTTGCAACTTTTTATTTGCCCATGTTATGTATTATCAACATCAAGTTTTCTATATTGAGTTAAAAAAATTACATGTATTTTTGTTTGTTCAATTGTTTTGTTGGTTTAGGTGGAAAAGTCCCTCCAGACCATTTGAGAATAGTGATGATTGGAGGGCAAAATGCTGGCAAAAGCTCAGCAGGAAATACCATTTTAGGGAAAAATATGTTTAATGTTAATGAAAAGGGTGACAGAAGAACAACTCAGTGAAATCAGTCATGGTGTTGTTGAAGGAAGGCGGCTCACAGTGGTTGATTCTCCTGGATGGTTCTGCATCAACACCCTTCAGGAAACCAGTGAGATGGATAAACTGGAAATAGAGAACAGTGTGAATCTGTGTCCTCCAGGACCACATGCTGTGCTGCTGGTTATTCCTGTGATGATGAACATTAATGAATCATATCTGAGATCTGTCAAGGAACACATGAGTCTGTTTAGAGAAGAAATCTGGAAACACACACTTGTTCTGTTTACCTATAGAGACTGCTTAGGAGTGAAGACTGTAGAGGAGCGTATAGAGAGTGAGGAAGGTCTGCAGTGGATAGTGAACAAGTGTGAGAACAGGTATCATGTTCTGAACAACAAAGACCACAGTGATAAGACTCAGGTAAACGAACTGCTGGAGAAGATTGAAGAGATGTGGGCAGGAAATGAAGATCCTTGTTATGAAGTGGAGCTGGACCGAGGAGCACAGCTAGAAACCAAGAGAGAGACTGGAGACAAGATGGCCGAAAGGTTGAAGACGATCAATGAGAGAAAATCAAGAGTCCTGAAAGAGCTGTTTGAAGGTAAGCAATATATATGACACATTTTATGATAAAGTCATGTAATATGAATGTTATAGTTTTTATAACATTACTGTATTTTTTGTGTGTTTTAAAGGTGAGAGACATCCAATCACTGACATCAGGATTGTTCTTGTTGGACAGAAATGTTCACAAAAAAGTGAATCTGGAAACATGATTCTGTTCAATGACCAATTTAGAATGACATTTGAGAGAGTTTGGCTGAATAAGGTAATGCAGCATGCTGACTAAAAAAATAAAATCATAGAGTCTTAGACCCAGACTTTAAATGTCTAGTGAGTAAATTACATCTAAAGATGTATTTATCTTTTATTTGTTTTTTATGACTTCAGAACTACCAAGATCAGAGAGAAACTTCAACATGTGTGAAACATGAAGGAAACTTTGACGGAGTAAAAGTCTCGGTTGTTGAAACACCAGGCTGGTTCTCAGACCCAACACCACCTGACTGGATCAAAGATGAAGTTCTCCACAGTGTCTTCATGTGTTCTCCTGGACCTCATGTTTTTCTCCTGGTTGTTCCCATCCACAGATCTTTCACAGAGAAAGATCTCAAAGCTCTGATGGAGATCTTGAAGCCATTAACAGAGAGAGTGTGGAGACACTGCATGGTGCTGTTTACCTGGGGACACTGGATCAATGACCTTCCTGTAGAGAATTACATCGTCAGAGAGGGAAAGGAGCTTCAGGAGCTTCTGGAGAAATGTGGGAACAGATACCATGTTATAAACCCTAACAGATATGATTGTTCTGTTCAAGTCAAAGAGCTTTTCCAAAAGATTATTAGCATGGTAACGCAAAACAAAGAATGCTTCTCAGTTGAAGGCAAAAAAGAAAATGTTTTCATTTTTTTTTGGCAACAAGAATGGAGCAGGAGAGAACAGGAGCTGATAAAGCGAGTGATGAAAGCTTTATCAAAGGAACCAGAAGAACAAACAGTGCCTCATGTGAGAACAGCAGAGAGCAAAGATGATGGTCCTAACAGTAAGTTTCATATAATAATGATTTAATGTTGAGTTTACAGTCTTTGTTTTATGCATTGTTCTTTTGAATAAAATACTTCATTGTCTGTTTCAGTGAGTGGAGATGTTGCCTCAGAATATGGGAGCATTTCAGAGAACAGGAGACGACGAGGACGTGACAACGTGGCTGAATGGTTGACTAGCAGAGTGAGAGAGTCAGAGATCAGCTCTGGGATCGGCAGCATTTGTTCCTCAAACACTTACATGGAAAACTTGGAGGAAAATTTTGAAATCAATTAAAGTCAACATTCAAATTTAGCAAAAGTACAAAGCACTGGTTTATCTCATGAGTTTCTAAAAATCACCAAACATTTAAATAATTGTTTTTTAGCTACTTAGAAAAAAAGATGGATACTGACACTAAAAGAGTAGTATTCAAAAAGTTTTCAAATTTTAGATAAACATTGTAGATATTTCAATAAATATTAACACTTAAATATTTTAATTAGTTTTCATCATGCTTATAAAAATCTCTTCCAGCCTTCTTGTACATTATTAATTTTGTTTAAATGTTTATTTTGTTTTACTAAACCAGCAATGGGGAGGAAATGTAAGGAATAGTTGATTAAACAGTAAAATTATTACTTATTCATTAATACATGGACTCCATGCTGTATAACTTGCATTTATGGTTTGCACCTTCCATTAGATTTTCATGTAACCTACTAGAAGAAATATTTAATCCTGATGTGTTCTGCAAAGCTTGATGATTAAAGTTTAAGAAATTTAGTGGACCAAAATTTTAGATTATTAAAGGGTTAAGTGAAATGTTATTTTAAGACAAAGTAGTAAGGAGGAACTGATTCTGAGATTAGCTTTAGAGCCACAATGTTTCCATCTACTTGAGTTTTTCTAACAAAGAATTTTTCCGGTTTGGATACTTTTAAGCCTTAATTTAATTGTTTTAAATCACTACTTATTAACATGACCAGTGATAACATAAGCATGTAAGGAACAAATGAGATATCAAGAATCTTCTTTGGTTTGATACAAATTCCTAAAACTGAATTTAAATTTGCTACTTATTTGAATGTTTGTTCTTGGTGAACTATAAATTATAAACTAACACAGGTGAAATAAACATCCTGAAAGTCAAGTAGTACTGACAATATTAATGTGTGTTTTTGAAGTGCAACAACAACCAAAACTCCTCTTAAGTAACTTCAGATTACTAAAGCATTATATAGATGAAGATTAGGCCTTAATATACAGAATAAAAACTATTAGTATAAAAATATTGTTTTTGAAATTATTTTGGATGATTATTCTGTCATATTTTCAAATGAATCTGCGGTTCTTGCCAATAACTCATAATGTCTCTTGATTTGCTTGTTGCTCCAGCAGAGCAATTACCTGAGACTTGAGAAGGTTTCTAATTTTTTTTTGTTTGTCTTCCAAACATTCTGTTAGTTTATCAGTAAATAGAGAACTCAAGCTAAAAAGTGATATTTTATCTATCAGTAAATCTATCAGAATTTCTAGATACTTATTTTGATATCTAGAAAAAAAATCTACACACTGATTTTAGAAATTAGTTTAGAAATTTTAGAAATCAAATCAGTATGTAGAAAATAGATACTGTCTTGAAATCTTTTTGGAAAGACTCTTTCTCTCCTAACATCCAAGTTGCTGGATTTCATCTTTTACCTCTTTTCATTCTTTTATGTTTGGTGAGTTTGTTCTTGGTCAGTCTTATTAGAAATTATCTGTTTTTGTTTTGAGCTCAGTGGGATCTGTGTGATCCTTCCAGATACAAAGATTTGCACATAATTTGTATGTGTAAAAGTAAAGACTTTGCTTGTAGATGTTTTATCCATGTAAAGCCAGTGTGATACTGTTTTATTCTGATTCCTAAAAAAGAAGAGAAATGGAGCTTAAACACTGATCTGATACTTTCTCTAGGAGAATATTTGTTTTTTGTCATAGAACGAGACATATTTGGAGATTTTCTAGAGGTGTCAGTATCATTTTATTCTTGTCCCTGTATGGAAATTTGATTTGCTGTCAAGTGAAAAACATAAAATACACAATCACAGGAACATGTTTATAACAGACTTTAAAACGGTAAATACATCTCAAAGGAAAAAATTCATCATCGTTATGAATTTCTATTAAAACCATCACACTACAATGACAGCAATCACATTAAATCATATTTATCTAAATAAAGTCTAAATGAGCTTCTACATTTGTCAGTTTTTCCTTCCAGATGTCTGAATCTCTTTCTCAATAGTAGGAGCTCAGATTCATTATGAAATGGGTAGGATGACTTTTTCCCTTTTTCATGCATCTAGTTAAAATGTTTGTGCTGTATCAGGTAATTTAGTACCAATAGTTTTACTGGTCACTTCAGCCAATTGTTTCATTCTTTTTTCTTTTCTTTTTATATGTTGTATAATATAAAATTTTATAAAACACGGCAGAGAAGCAGCTGCAATCAATAACTGTTTCTAGTATAAGAATCTATGGACAGCAGCAGACATAAGTCTAAAACTGATTTGTGCTGCAAAAAGTTCTAATATTATCAGTGAACATTTTAACTGAGTTAACTCTGAAATTGAAAAAATTAAAACAGCAAACTGATCTGTGTGGAAAAATAACATAGTTTGAACAGAAAGTTGATCAACAACAGAGTGACAGGAGCAAATAAAATAGCAGAATCTCATGACAAATGATAGATCTCATCATCTACATAAAGAGTTGTTACTTCTTTAAATTGTTCTCTTCAAATGTCAAATCAGTCATGCTTCAGCATTTTCTTGCACAGATCAAATTCTCCTCATTAGTAAATGTTTGTGTTGTAGTACACCCATTTGTGCAACACCCAGGTCCAGTGGTGCACTGGTTAAGTCCAGTTAACCAAAACTCCTCAGTTTTATGCCATCACTGTCCAGCACCGGGTCCACTTAGCCCACCTTATGACTGACACCATGTAAAGCAAAGATTGTAGAACGAGTTCTGCTTTTATCTTCTCATTCTGCACCTTTTCTAAGTGATGTTGGGCTGCTTAATCAGTTATTGTCATGTGTAACATAGAAGACTGGCAGCAGTCTTAAATGTTATGGTTATGTAAGCATACAGCAGTGTGCATGTGGCAACATAAGAGACAGAGGAGGGGCACAGGATCATTTATCTAAAACATTTGTTTTCCTTTTTTATTTGACCCATTGGGTTTAGTTTGTGTTAATTGATAAACCTTTTTATTTTTGGTTTTATTTTACTATGGTCCCTTTTAGGTTGTCAAAGTAGCAATGCATTTTATTTAGTCATCCAGCAGATGGCGATCCCAGACTTAACCAACTAATCATTAACCACAACTTCAACCTTCTTTGCACTTTATACTTTAAGAAAAGATTGTTTGGGAACAAACAGAAACACCAGCAGAGTGAAGCCAACAGCACAAAGCCAACCTGCTACAGAATTGAAGATTGTGTTGATTGGAGGAAGATATAATGACCTTCTCAGTGGTGAAAACTCTGCTGGAAACATCATCCTGGGTCAAAATGTTTTTGACACCAGCAGAAGAACAGCTCAGAGTGAAGCGAGGCAGCAGGAAGTGTTTGGCAGACAAGTTACGGTGGTTGATATTCCAAGCTGATGGTGGATTTGGCCTAAAGAAGAAACTCCAAATCTGGATCAGATGGAAATCCAGAACAGTGTCCATCTGTGTCCTCCAGGACCTCATGTCTTTCTTCTGATCATTATCCTTCATGTTGCTGAAAGTCTTTACTTTAGAGCCTGAATTACTATAATATGCCATACAAATTATGCAAAAAATTTTTTTTTACATATGCTGACAGCATATATAAAAGTCTCTTGAATAACACACTGTAATGTGATGCTGTGGGCCTCTTCCACTCTTGTGTTAAGAGTGTGTCAGGTCGTGAACTCTTAAATCCCAGAATTTTAGGTGAAAATCTGGTAACTGTTGGGTCTCAGTATGAAAAGGGTTTAAAAAAATATGATCAAATCAATACGTAGAAAGTTCATCTGTCCTCAATACAGTACTACAGAAAACCAGCAGGGTGAGCTGCAGAGAACAGAGTACAAAATAAGACTCTGAACAATGCTAAATGTTGTATTTGAGTCGGTGTTTGCTTTTATTCAGCGTTTTCTTTTGTTCTTTGCAGCAACAGCAGCTTACTCAGAGTGTGTGAATTTAACACAGGAAATCACAGTGAGCATTTGAGGGTTTTTTTTTTAATAAGGTGACTTGCTGGATGAAAAAACAGCTCACCAAGCAGTTTATAGGTTTCATTTTTTTAAGCAATAAGAAAATGTCAAATATCTCTTTTTTGCTTCACACAGGAAAATATTTTTCTGTCAGTTTGTTTTTTGTTTGTGAAAAGTCCTGATAATGTTGCATAAATTTGCCAGAGTTCATGCTACAAGTGCCAACCAGTGTTCACTTTTTGTAGACCATCTTAAGACTTACTATGTCTTTGGCAATGACCTACAATATCTGCTTATCTACTGGTTTCCCACCCACACCAAGCATTTTCCCACAAAGATTAGAAATGCTGCCTCAGAGAGAAGTGACCTCAGCCGAACTGTGAGGAAATAAATCTCCAGACAAAGAAGCCGGTGTAATTTTAAAAACTCCTTTAATTTATATCTTTAAAATTAAAAACATCTGATTTGCATTCTACCACCTCCAAAGGCACAGTCATACTTATAGCAGACCAAATTCATAAAACACTGCCACTGAACATCTTTTTTTAATCCTTTTTTTTTGTCCTTCAATTTGTTTTGTACATAAGAAACAACGCACTATAAAAATGACTCAACAGTTTTACTGGTTAAACCACTCTGAATGGTGTAGATCATAGAAAGACGGGAGTGATATGTTCTCAGCGGTAGTAGACTCCACTTAACAAGCTAATGTGCTGGTTTGAAAGCTGTCAGTCTCAACGAACCGCAGCCTTTTAAAGACATAGCGTTGAAATATTCCGAAAAAACACATGAAATGTTTACACCAACCAATCTCGATGAACAGTGTTTAAGAATATGGAGGGTTGAAGCAAAACAAAGCCATTGGCAGGAGGGCTAAAATGCAGCGAGATGAGATGGTGGAGGGGAAACAAAAAAACAAAAAAGCTTTCAGATTTCTCACCTCCAACCAGATTCTCCGAACTGAGCAATCTGAAATATTTACATGTAATCTGACGCCTCCATCTCACCGTTAAAAGTACACAGAAGACTTCAAAGAAGAAAGTGAAAACAAAGGTTTGGATAAGTTGGTTTTTTTAAAAGACAATAGTCAACGTGTGCAAAGAGAGCCTGTCTGTGGTAAAGTCATCAGATATGATCAAGGGTTGATAACTCAACATACAATCACAAATCAATAAAGCACACAAAAATAATGCTGCTTACAATGTGAGACAACACAGCACCACACACAGCACGAGAGGTTCACTTAGTGACAACAAAATCCCAAAAATATTGGATAAATATACAGCAGGTTATTTTCACTGTTCTTACTCAGGCACAATCCTCCAAAATCAAACAAACAAACAAAAAAAACAACAACGAGAAAGAGGGAAAAAAGCCACAAAGAAAAACGGGTTTGGCACAAAAATGAGGGGGGAAAAAAATGCAAACAAGGCAAGAAAATAACATCTCAAAGGAAATGAGGCCACAGAGGAACTTATTAGGCAGGATTAAAGCACTTTGAACATAAACGTCACGCATACAGTACATCTGTTGTGAAACCATAATATGAGTCCCTATAAAACTGCTTTTGTCTTTACAAGTGTGTAGCAGCTGCAGGAGGCACCCAAACAAAACAAAAAACAAAACAAAAAAAACAGTTTTCTTTACAGGCCAATCAAGTCAACTCAAAACTTCCCAAATGTGTAAGAAAATATCTACAGAAACACTTTCCATTACTCACAATCAAACACAACGGTGGCAAAACATGTTCAGTCAGCTTTCAGAAACAATAGCTTAGTGGTGCCAACAGAAAACACAAGCACACTAAACAAAGTCACCCCATATATATGTCATCCCCCCCTGCTGTTTTTTTTATCGTTCTTTTTTTATACTTCTTACCTCGGTTTTGTATCATGTAGCGCTTCACAGATTAGTAACAACTAGACTTGGCGCCCATGTTTGAACTCTGCTTCACACCCTCCTCTACACACAGACATTGCAGCATTTCAAGATCGCCTACGTATGGCAGTGACGGTTTCAGGTCGGAGGGGAGCAGGGGTGTCTTCAGCTAGGCAACAGGTTGTAATGGTTAAAATTAAACATGCCTGGTTTAAGCTTTTTGTTTGTTTGTTGTTGTTTTTTCTTTCTTTACAGAATAATACAAATAAAAAGTTCACTGCGTTTCTGTGTGCAGTAAGATTCTGGTTTCTAAAGCCACACATCCTACTGCAACATCAGACACGGTGGTGTAACTCAACAGGTGGTTTTGCCATCCGGGCAGCAGCAGTAAAAGAGAGTTAGGATTGCATTGCACCCAATTAAAACAGTTTGCAGCGACAGTGTTCACACACATCGACAGAACCTATTTACAGCTATCAAACGTATAAATTAGTGTTATTTGTTTTGTACATCTGTGCGTGTGAAGGACGGGAGCTGGTTAGTTGTCAGCCGAGCCCGTGGTGAAGAGGACGCGCTGGTCCGTTCTGGCTAGCTTGGCTGGAGGCTCCAGAGACTCCTCTCCAAGCACGGCCGCATCGGCGGGGAGGGTCAGCTCCTGGCCCTCTTCCTCACTCTCGTCGTCTTCTTCCTCTTCCTCTTCTGTGGATGACAAATGTGAATGGGACACAGTTATCTTTGATGCTTAGGGAGATGAATGTTGTTACTGGCAGTGATGAGGTAGATTCAGTGCAGACCTTTGTCAGGATCCAGCTGGTTCAGACCGCGACCTAAACTGGCAAACTGACAGCAGGACAGGAATGAGTCAAGGAAGGTTTTCTTGTATTAACTGTTATTGTGAAAGTATGTGTCAGGGTTCCTATATGTTTTATGTTTATACTTTTCCATAATCAAGGTTCTCAGTCCCTTTCTAAGATGGATAGATGGATGAATACTACTTTTAGACAATAGGAAAAGGAATAAACGTGAAAATGCAAACATCTTTCCCCACTCTGGATTTATCCAGGCTGCGCAGGAACCCCGGTGTGTGAGTTAGTACCTCTCCCATCACGGCGATGGGGGTTTCTCCCTTAGCCTGGGCCACTCTGTGCTCAATAAGGTAGTACATGTACTCGTCATACAGCAGGCGGATCAAGTGAAAGGAACCAAAACTGGCTGCACTTCGCAGGGTGAGGTCCCTTATCACCATGGAACTGAAAAGCAGGAATGGAAGAACAAAACCCAGTCACACAAAACAAATCTCACTTCTGTAACCAAAAAAAAAAGGATGCAGTGCATCCGTGTGCGTTAATCGTGACAAACCTCTTTTCTAACTTCCTCATTTTAAATATCCTCAATTCCTCTTCTCAGTGTTACTCATCACATCTCAGGCCTCGCCTCAACAGGCGGAGGAAGGACAAAATGCAACGAATAGTAAAGTAAGAGGAAGTGAGGTGGAAGCCATATGGAACACTTAGACTTCCTTTATCCTAACTATTAGTTTAAACAAAAGGTCAGTTGCCAAAATAAGACTTTTTAGTGGCGGTAAATGACCTCGTTACACTGCCTTAGTGTAACGCTGAACTCTCTATCAGAGTCCAGCGAAAAAGCTAACAGATTTATTTAGTGGATGAAAAGCTAAACATCCTGAAAACAGTAGCATGTTGATAGTAAAAGGAAGGAGGAAGATGTCCGAGAGGAGCAATCAAAAAGCTGATTCATTAAAGTTCACAGACTATAATTTACTTACACTAAATGTGGTATGAAAATCCTGCATAAATTTTTTCCTGTTATTTAGAATTGAGCTGCATATTAGGAAATCACATCATTGAGATGCTATCACTGAATATTGAAATGAAATTACTGATTGTGCATTTTTCTGGCTTTCTGCTTTCTGCATGTGCCTTCATCAAAATGTTCCCAATTCGCTTAGTGAGCTTTAATCTGTCAGCACCTAAAATACACATGCAATGTGTAGAACAAGGACAGTGAACAGACAAAATGTATTACTGGATAAAGAATTTTCCTAAATGGCACCTGAAAAACAAAAAAGCATTCAAGTTGTTATTTAATAACTTGATATTGTTCTGAGTGCTGCGGTTTGAAACCTTGCGTAGCTCCAATCAAATAAGATGCCAGAGAATGTGTTTGAGTGACCAGAGTTTTCTCCATCAGAGTCCAGCATGGAGTAATGAAGTGTACAAGGTACACAGATATTTACTAATTTTTTTTTTTTTTTTTTTGCTTTAGTCTAAGCATGGAAATCAAACATTATTCTAACTGATATATTTGATTATTTCACCACTAGGCGGAATATTTTTTCCTTTAACTCCCCTGATAGCAACTGTACAATATCATACCAGCAGCTATGATGAACATTTATTTAACACAAGATATGAGAACATGAAACACGCTTTAATGCATTCTTAAAGCTTTCAGCTCAAACCTCAAATCACACATCAGTGAAAAACACAACCCACCATGCAGCCTCTCTCTCCGTTGTCTTGTCTTTGCCATCATACCTGTAAAACGACCACTTGAGTAAGAAGAGCTTGGCAGCCTTTGGAAACGCAGGGCTGTGCTGGTATGGCTTCAGGACCTGGGAGACCACGCCGTCAAGCCACACGGCCCACTGCTCCAAGGAGTTCTGCTGCTGCAGGGTCAGCTTGAAGTCCTGCTCCAGCCGCTGCACCACACGGTCTTCGCATCTGCACACCCATGACGCTTGCTCCTGCAGAACGATACAGAGAAAAAAAACGTTACTTTAAAAATCTGCTTAAAAAAAACTTTGCTTTGCTTTTGTCTTTGTCTGGAGGGTCAGAATGGTGTTGAGACTAAAGTGGAGTTGTATCAGGGTTGATGATTATTTACAAAGGAAATGGAGGCAAGAGGTAGTTTCTCATCTTCCTGTGTGAAGCACTTAATCATTTCCTGACAGAGTAATCGTTCTAACATTGACAGTTTAAAATCAGAACAGCAGCATTCATTTCTAGTATTATGATATATTAGCTTTCTACATTGTAGTGCTTTTATTTCAGATTGTTATGCCATTCACTTACTACAAGAAAGATATTCGCTGTTTAGAACCTCCCAAAAGAACCTCACTTCGATCATTCTGAATTATTCCTTTTGCTAAATGAATGAAGGATGTGAGCAAGAGGCACAGGAAGCTTGAATTTAAACCTAAACTTTCAGTCATGCTTTAAAATCAGCCCCAGATCTGAGCCGACAACCTGCAGAAACATTTCTGAGAAACAGAGAACGGAGAAGGGGCTTCCTGGGTTAAAAGTGATCAAATGTGGCTGCGTGTGACGCCTCACAAAAACCACAAGCTGCAGCAGAAATTACTGCTCTCTCCACAAAAGTAAGATAAAGACCCAAGCCCTGACACTGAAATTCAAGTGGTGTCACTGAGATGCTCTCAGGGCCCAAAACTCAGAGCCTAAACCAACCTGAACGTTTGCAAAGTCGACTCGGTTGAGGTCGGAGAGCATCTGGTTGATCTGAGCTGTGTTCTGGAGGACAGCGCGGGCTGCCTGGGCAAGATGGTTCAGACTGGTGTAGCGGCGCAGCGTCTGGGCAAAAGCATTGGCTGACGTCACCTGAGGGCAAGGCAGGGTCAAAAAAGATTGATCAGAAACAACCTCCTCAGAACAATTAGTCCTGGTAAATCATCTTTTTTTGTGTATTTTCATACTAAACAAAGCAAAATCATCCAGTTAAATTATTTCAAAAGTTAAATCAATCCTTTCTAATACTTTTCTGAAAATATACTGTTGCAGAAAATGCTTCAAAGTTTTGTTAAAAAATTCTAAATAATGATGACCCAGGCATAAAAGAAGCTTGCTCTTTTGTGAAATGCGAGGCAGTATTGGAGAGCTGTACCTTGATGCGGACCATTTCCTCAGGGATGTTCATCATGGCGTTGGTCAGCCAGCTCTCAAGGCTCTTGGCAAAGTTACGAATGGCTTGTGTTAAGGCACCTGCAGGCGACAAACATAGTTGAAGTGATGTAATAACTTAGCAATAAAACCAGGATTGGTGAAGTGAAAATATCACAAAGAGGAATACAACAAAAAAAAGTCAGCTAAAACAAACTGGACACAGAAAGAAAGCAGTGCAAAACCCAAGTAGATGAATAGTACATGAATGTTTGAAGGGTCAAGCTTAATCTTTGCAGGATGACTTTGCTTAACTTGGCTTCGTTGTAACTGAAGTTTGTGGCTAAACATTCATTAAAAGTAGCTGTTTAACCAGCTACAATACTTTGTCATGCACTGCAGAGCCTTACTGGGGATGGGTCTGAGGACGTCGGGGATGAGGATCTCCACCAGGCTCTGGTACAGGCTGTTGTCACAGTCACGGCTCCAGCGCAGCACCGGCTCGTACTTGCACAGCAACACCAGGCAGGATTTTGGGAGGCGCTTCTCTGACTCATCGTGCCTGTGAAAATGGAAAGTTTGCACGGAAAAAGTCGGACTCCTGTGGCAGAAATAAATCGTTATTCTCTGCCAAAAGGAATGGAAACACTTACACAGCCATTGGAGTATCTCCAGCTTGGCTTTGGCTGAACCTCCAGAAGGTTTTCCAGAGAGTCTCTACCAGCGTAAACTGCAGATTGACCATCACGTCCAGTATGGCCTGAGAAAAAAAAAAAATCTCTATCAGACACACGCACAGCTGATAATGAATCACCATTTGTTTTTGGGGGGGGGGTTTAGCTGAATGTGATCATATTTAGAAAAACTATCATTCTGGCTCCATCTTTGAGAAATGAATTCTAATAAATGCATTTTCAGTCAATACTGTTAAAAAATAGTCCTTCTAGAAGGGTTCTATTCCACCTTTAAGTTGCTTCTGCATCACTCTCCCCTTAACAAAGAAGGACTTCATCTATTTTTACACAACGTAAGGATTTAAAAACAACATGGAAAAGCCATTCTCATAAATATTTGGTGTAGAAGCTTTCTGGTACCTCACAGTGTTCTCTGTAAAGCAGCTGAAAGCTTTTTATGTGGTCGAGTTCAATTCCCTCCGGGAAAGACTTCCCGTGGAGGTCGATGTCTGGAAACTCCGGCAGAGATCGAGAAGCATCTGGAGACAGGATCCAAGCACAGATTACCCAGAGATAAATAACATTATATGCATTATAAATAACTTTAATGTAGGTATAATGGATCCATAATAGATCTGTTTATTCGTGTTTATCAGGTGAAACTGTCCGATCACTGTAGCATAAACTATCACCAAACTCACCCAGGAACTGCTGGTACTGCTGAACCTGGGTGCTGATGTCCACATGTCCTGATCCCTGTTGCTGCTGTTGCTGCTGGCCTGCTCCTGCTGCAGTCCCGTTGGTCATACCTTCAACTTTATGCACAGGCTTCAACCTGCAAGGAACAAGGGTACCGACTGAATTAAAACAACATTACGGCGGCATAATGATAAACGGGATGTGAATAGTTGTGCTCAGACCTTTGTTTCTGAGAGAACGGCTGTTGCCTCATAGCCAAATGTTGTTGGTCTTCCATCAATCGGAGAAGAGATGAGCCAGCCTTGATTCTCAGTCCGTAATAGTGGTATTTAGAATTGCCCCTTAAAGGAGAGAAAAACAATCAAGACTCTCCTTTCTTTTATGAAATTTATGCACCTACACCTATTCTGAGTTCATCTGTAAAGAGAGTAGACTACAGCTGAAAGGTGAAGGAAATGTTGCATATATGTTTTGTAAAAACAAATAATTAAAAAAGCCAGTTAGGCATTTGGTTTCAGCCAACTTGAGTCAATAGTTCTAAAACCAACATTTAGAGATTTATTTATATATTGCACAGTCGGATTGGACGGAAGGAATCTGTAAACATAATTTTTTATGCCTTGGATTCAGGTGTGGACTTTGACTAGGTTAGACATGAACATGCTTTGATCAGAGCTTTTTCTTGTATCTCTGAATCAGGATGTTCACTTTCCTCTAACCGTGTCAGAGAAAAACTTTCCCTTCAGGATAATCCTGTATTGCGCTACTAACTATCTGCGTATCAGCTCTGATCATCTTCCTTGCCCCTACTGAAGAAAAACACTCCCTTTGCATAAAGCTGCCACCAACAGGTTTCACTGTGGGGACGATGTGTTCAGGATGACATGTAGTGTTAATTTCAGGGCATCGATAGCGTTTTGTACGTAGGCCACAACGTTCAACTTTAGCCTCATCCAACCACAGCCTATGGTTTGTGGCGAACTTGTAATAGATTTTTTTTTCCGACAAACACTTTGTTGTTGCCACTCTTACATGAAGGGCCGTTTCGAGGAGTACCCGACTAAAAGTAGCTTTGTCTGGGGCTTAACATAGAAGCCGAACACTTTTTCAGACACCTACCGAGTGCCCAGGCGCCGCGTGCGTAGCCCCATGAACACGGATCGGATGAGTTTCCCAAAGGAAGCAGCATTGACTGGTTCAAGCTTCTGTTCCTGGCAGTGCAGCAGGTAGTGGCAGTACAGCGTGGAACGTGGCAGACTCACTCCTTCAGCCGTCTCATAGTTGTCCAGCAACCACTGTACCTGACACACATGCAACGAAAGAGAAAAGCGAGAAGGAAAACGGCTGGTGCGATTAGAAACACCAGTAAATGCCAACATATTTGCCAACACATTTGAAAATTAATAGAAATAGTCCATGCAGTAAAAGTTTTATAACTAAATCCTACAAACACAGATCCATTCGCATTCACAGCTCGGTCATCCATTCAGGAATGAAAACAAAAACGTCTGTTTGCGTGCCGTGGCATACAACTTTGGTATGCAATGAATCAATGACCTGGAATACTGATGGGATGTCTGCCTAACATGTTTTTAGTAAATATTATTATCACATGGGAATCAATATGATGAATTTAAGATGAACTGTATTGTGTTGGAGCATTTCAAGCAAATTATAAATGCCCCTCATCGCATGCACTGCAATGACATGAGAATGATGAGGTCATGGTTTAGTTTTTCCTTAGAGGAGGAACGTTTTGCAAGTTTTAGTGTTGATCCAAGTCCTCAGATTGTTCTCATGCGTTCTGATTGACAAAACTCCACTATGACATCATCATCGGTGTGCGCCATCGGAGGGTTGTGTGGATGGGAACGGAACGAGAAGAAAACTCCTGCGCTTGGCGCCTCTGCATACCTTCTTGTCTGCCGACGGCACGCTACTCTCCTCGCCCTCTGTAATACTCACAGTGGCTGGGGAGGCGCGGGCGCTGTGTGAGTAGTTCTGACTGTTCCCGGCGGCCCCTCCATTGCTGCTGCTGCTGCTGCTGTTGCTGCCACTGCCCAGCATGTAACCACCCTGGATCACGTAACTGCCTGCTGCGCTACCATTGGTGCCCGCCCCTTCCTCTGACCCGTTGGCAGTGCCCCCGGCGGTCACTACAGCGGCACCGGCCCCTGCTGCACTAGTGGGCTGGGCCACAAACATGGACACGCCCCCCGTGGCGCCGGCAGTCACGGCAACTGTCAAACTCGTGCCGGGGGAAGAGGCCTGTGCGCCTGATGTCGGCTGACCTTCGTAATACTGGGCAGCTGTGCTCTGGGTGTACAGCGGCGTTTCAGTGTAAGGGAAGTTGCTGGAGCGGCTAGATGAGAGAAAAATAAAGATTTCTTTAAAAACGTTTAGAAAGCACAGCATGTAAGGTAGACAATGAATTCTGTTTTGATATCTTAAAACGATTATCGGACACAAGTGGATTCTGACATGGTGCTGGTGGTGTAGTTGGTGTCTCCTCCTTCCACATACTGCACTTGGTTGGCGTACACATGCTGCACCGGCACTGAAGCAAGCTGCTGCTGGACCTAAAGAGTCAGCACACGCAAAATCCAATAAATCCTTGTTAGTAACTCTTTCAACATCAGGAAACTAAATTCATTTTGCATACTTTCCATTTGTAATTAAAACTGCACACATTACTCAGCTGCAATTACAATCTTTGTTCCTTCAGCTTTAAAGCAGCACTTTCCCTTGTGTCTCCCTAACCTACTTGGTAAAAAACAGTCCAGAGCCCACTGTTGTCATTGTGGACTTTTGGCACCCAGGCCAAAGATTCAGGATCTGCTGTCAGATGATGAAGCGGCAACTCGTCTACTGTCCTATCTCTGCCTAACTCGACGGCCTCCATTGAAACGGGAAGCTAAAAGGTCCACAGAGACAATAAGCTGACAAATACTGAGCCAGAATGAGAGGAAGTTAAACATCGATCAGCACTCTCATATATTTAAAGAACTGAAGCTATAAAGACCAATTGGTTCGTATTTAGCCTTGTGTACCTTTTGTGTGTATTTTCAACTTACTTCCTGTGTGATATGAACAGGCTGTAGATTGGTGACACTGAGTGTGCCTGGCTCAGTTTTGGCTATCTGAGAAGTGGCCTGCACCACCGACCTCTGTTGAGACAAAAATCCTTTTAGAACAAAAAAATATCTAAACAAATAGAGGTTAGTAAGTGTATTTGTAAGTATGAATATATCTTACTTGCTGGGCTGCCTGTACCTGCTGAACAACCTGTGTGGGAACTCCTGTCTGCACAACAGCTGGAGGTGGGCTAGAATCTGACACACTGTCACTTGAGTGAAGAGAACCCTCTGAAAGTAAAAAAGCCAGAACCAAAATTTCAGATTTTCCTGGTTTAAATACAGCATTTATTTCTTAAGATTGTACCAATAACTCTAATGACAAACAATATATATTCTTAATCAGAATGAACAAGTCACGTTGGATCAGATGCTATTAAACAAAATATACACATTTATTCACATACCACACTTTTTCCTTCCACTCAACTTCCCTAACACTTATGGCGTACTCTTCATATGAATGACAGTAATCTTCTAAAGCAACTGTATACATATTAGTAAGAAATAAATTATATTTGTTGTATCAGCCACAACTATCACATAAAAAATATTTTAAATGTACAAATAAAGATTCTGTGACTTTGTATGGTGCCTCCTTATTTAACAGGCTGTCAACATTCAACAGCCCAGAAAGCCAGAACAGCTTCCAGAACAAATGAATGAAATCTTCTTGTACCGGACAGGTGGCTCAGAATCAGCACCAATAGAGACAGACTACCGTCAAAAAGCTATTTGAATGGTTCTTTTTGCAACAATTTTACATGTAGACAATTCACAACAGGAAAACAGACGCATTCAGATTTGAATGGTCAAGGTTGTACATAATAAATAAATACCAAAAAATTTAAAGTTTTTAATTTTATTTTTCGCAGACACCACTAAAGCTCAACAACTAAACTACAGCATCCCTTGAGCACAGATGTGCAGCTGCATAAACAATGACTCCATGGTGTTGAGGACATTTTAGCAAATGATGTGCTAAATTCAGACGTTACCTGTGACTGTGACAACAATGTACTGAGGAGTGCTTTGAGCATTTCCAGACTGAGTGGGGGAACCCTGGATCTCTGCTGTCACGTACTGCGTTTGAGCCGGCTGCACCTGTGATGCAGTCTGGGTTTGACTCCCGGCTGCAGACTTCTGAGAGGTGACCACGGAAACCTGCTCAGTGGGAGTAGTTTGGCCTGTAGGTGTGACAACAGTGGGGGTAGCCACAGCAGTTTGAATCTCTGCCAGAAACTGAGGTGTAGTTGCAGGGGTGGAGGCAGTGTCAGGTTGACCCGGTGTGACGGTCACAGCAGCCCCCTGAGGCTGGGCTGCTGGTTGCATCTCCCCTACATAGGCTGAGGTGGCCATTTCAAGACCTGGGAATCACCCTAAAACAAAAAAAGAAAGAGAAAAAAAACTGATACTGTTAGTACACAAAGAAGATTCTCTAATAGCTGAGCAAAACATAAAGTATTACCTGAAAATATGCACCTAATACTTGTAAATATCGTTTATATTCCAAGGAATGACAATTAGAAGTTACAATTGGTCTAAAAGTGCAAGATGGTGAGCAAACATAAAAATAATTTGTGGACAAGTTTGCATACTGAGAATATCAGGGTTAGATCTACATTCTCATTTGTCTGGAAAATGCAAATGAATGAATTATATTATATTTATATTTGATAATTTATTTCAGACGGACATTTCACCAACAAAACAAAACATAATAACAAAAAAGAAAGAAGCACACTTGCTTCCAAGTGTTTCCAAGTGTAAATACAATACCATCAATACTATCAAATTTACATACTTAAATACATGTAAATACAACACTTATTTGGTGACTATGAGTCTGAAAAGGAGTATGATGAAGTTTGACTTATATAATCATACCCCTTCTT
>CAEGAG010104476.1:0-37236 GCA_903067065.1 Brachyrhaphis terrabensis | reverse complement strand
ACACCAGTTATTAAATTATTGAAAAGAATAATCCTGAACTATTCCGATATTTATTTCACAGGCTTGAAGTGTGAACAGCTGACACAGCCAGCCTCTGTGACTCTGCAGCCAGGTCAAAGTCTGACCATCAGCTGTCAGGTCTCTTATTCTGTTAATAGCTACTGGACAGCTTGGATCAGACAACCTGCAGGCAAAGCACTGGAGTGGATTGGAGAAGCATACAGATCTTCAAGAAACTATAAAGGTTCACTCAAAAACAAGTTCAGCATTTCCACTGATTCTTCCAGCAACACAGTGACTTTGAATGGACAGAATATGCAGCCTGAAGACTCTGCTGTGTATTACTGTGCCAGAGCCTCACAGTGAGACAAAGTAACAAAACTCCTGAACAAAAACCCCTCAAAGTCTGAACATTTGTAATACTTCTCAGCCACCAAAGGAGGAGCCAATAAACCACAAATTATATGAAACAACTTGACTTCTTTTGTTAAAAGCATTTTTTTTTTGTTGCAAAAACAAACACACAAACAAAAAACAATTAAAACAAACAACAATAAGTTATTACTGTTTGCATTTACACACTGAGTTTTCCCCTTGACTATTTGACTATATGATTCAGTTGTCTTTTCTTAGTTGTGAGTCTGTAAATAAAAGTCATGTAAACTTATGTTCTCTTAATTAGAGCTGATAAATTTAGATATTTTAGTCACAAATACAGTAAACAGTTCTGGATACAAGAATGTTAATGTGATGAGTGACTAAGTTTATAGAATTTATGATTTTAATTTTCATAAAATACATACAAAGCTTCACATATTTGAATATTTGTTTAAAACACCACAGACCACAGTTGCCTTCTAGTGAGAAGCTTCTTAAAATCCCCGCCTAGAGTCCTTCTGCATGCACTTTCCACGTTCTCCTTTGTGCATTCATGAGTTCTGTTCAGGTAACCACAGTCCATAAACAGAAGTGTAAGGTTAACTGGTCTCTCTAAGTTGCCCTGAGGTGTGTGAATGTGTGTGCATTGTTGTTTTGTCCTGAGATGAACTGTCAACCAGCAACAGTGTGTCCTGTCTCTTTCCCAAACACTGCTGGAGATAAAAGCTTCTCTCTCAAGATCCTGCAGTGGATGGATGGATGTTTAGAACAGTGGCATTTTATTTTTATGGTCTATACGTTTTATATCTTTTTTGGTTAGACTTCTTGACAAAGGGTTAAATAAAAGCAAAAGACATAGATAACATCTCTGAATACTCAGTTTTAGTTTCATCTCCTTGTGTCTGGGAGGAGAGATTAGTCTGGAAATCTCAATCAGAACACTGGGAACTTAAGCCATGTTTTAAACAGCTAAAAGAACAGAGGGTATTCAAAGTCTTGATGAATATAGATACACTTTGGTTAGTGAATAAAATATAAAAACATTAATTCTAGATAAAGTTGGTACAAGCAACCAGGTTCTCAACAATATGCAAATTTAGCTTGTATAAAAGGAAGTGAAGATGCTGTGTTACCGAGAGGAACAAAGAGCTTCCATCAGTTCAGCTTCAGCATCAGCCATGTTCTCTCTATCTCTGATGCTGCTGCTGGCAGCTGGATCCTGTGAGCATGTTTTTATAGAATCAAACTTATAATTACATCTGATACAATGACAATTACTGTGTGTTAATGATTATGTTTGTTTCTACAGGTGTGTTCTGCATTGATCTGATCCAGCCAGACGCTAAAGTTGTGCAGCCTGGACAGTCTCTGACCATCACCTGTCGGCCCTCTGGTTATTCTGTGACTGATAACAGCTATGCCACAGGATGGATCAGACAGCGTGAAGGAAAGCCAATGGAATGGATTTTTGATATGTGGGGTGGTGGGACCTTTTACAAGAATGATGCTCTGGAGAACAAGTTCAGCTACAGCAGAGACACTTCTGCTGGAACAATAACAATAACAGGACAGAATCTCCAGCCTGAGGACACAGCTGTTTATTACTGTGCAAGACGACGCACTGTGATACAAACCACATGCAAGACTGTACAAAAAAGTCAGACATGGACTAAAAGCCAAGCCACACTGAGTGCAGCACAGTCCTCTGCTGACATTAACAATGCATGCTTGCTTAATTATACAGTCCCTCCAGAAATGTTTTTTCAATCAAAATCTTTGTTTTTAAGAAGCTACTTTAGAAATATTTGAAATGTAAATTGAAAAAATCTTAAATATCAGGTGTTAAAAACAGTCAGTCTACCAGTTAAAACATCTGGAAAAGCACCAAGAAAGGTTGTAAGAAAATGTGGATTCCTGGGGAATTTTATAGTGTAATAGGTCTCTGTTGCATGTGTTCTTGACCTTCTCTTCCTGCCCATTTACTGTGTGTTAACATTCAAAAAGGGCCACTAGTGACAACAAATAATGGATCCCTCATAGGGAGAAAGTCATTTGAATGCTATAATGGAATCCTGAGCTAATCAACGTAGATTGACGAAACATCATAAGTTCATTGGAGTGAATGAACCACAGAACCAGTAAGGGGAATATCCTTAGCCGTCATGAAAATCATCTAAACTGATCAGCTCATGGCAGTAAAAAGGTACAAAAGATTATTTAAATAGAGCTGTTTCTACAAAACATGATTTGATTGAAGACTAATCATTTCAGAAAATGACCTTGAAGAAGGAGCAGGGAAAAGTTAAGTTAAAGTTTCCCTCAAGAAATAGAAAGTAGACAAATATCTGATCAATTGTTTTTATCAGCAGGTAAAAGTTTAACACATTTTAATGTAATTTATTTAAAAAAAATGTCTGTGTACAGCAATAGAGTAGTCCATTGCTTTTAATATGTTTTATGGGACACATTGATGAAGGATCAAACAAATGTAAGCAGTTAAAATCTCTGAAAATCTTTTAGTTTTACCATCTGCATCTTCAGCTCCTGTGTGACATATATATATATTGTCTTCAGTGAAAAAATATGATCATCTCGATCAGAACATTGGAAAATAAGTTGTCTTTTTTCGGCTGGATGAATAGAAGGTCTTCAATGTCTTGATGTGTCCTGATACACATTTTTTTTTTTTTTTATGAAATATAAAAACACTGATCATCAGTACAATCATGCCCTCAACAATATGCAAATTTAGCTTGTATAAAAGGAAGTGAAGATGCTGTGTTACCGAGAGGAACAAAGAGCTTCCATCAGTTTAGCTTCAGCATCAGCCATGTTCTCTCTATCTCTGATGCTGCTGCTGGCAACTGGATCCTGTGAGCATGTTTTTATAGCATCAGACTAACAATTACATGTGATACAGTGACAGCTTGATGTTTATCTTTGTTTCTACAGGTGTGTTCTGTATTGATCTGATACAGTCAGACTCTCAAGTTGTGCAGCCTGGACAGTCTCTGACCATCACCTGTCGGCCCTCTGGTTATTCTATGACTGATCATAACTATGCAACAGGTTGGATCAGACAACGTGAAGGAAGGTTAATGGATTGGATCTCTCATCAGTGGGGTGGTGGTATTTTGAGGCAAAACAGTGATTTAAAGAACAAGTTCAGCTACAGCAGAGACACTTCTGCTGGAACAGTAACAATAACAGGACAGAGTCTGCAGCCTGAAGACGCAGCTGTTTATTACTGTGTGAGATTATACACAGTGATACAAACCACATGCAAGGCTGAACAAAAACTTAGCAGGCAGCAGTCAGACATGAGCTTCATATTAACCTAACCTAACTGACCTCAGAACAATCCTCTTCTGACTTTAACAATACATGTTGATAAATTATTAGTGAGCTCTGAAATTTTACTTGAAAACTTTAAATTATTCAATTTTCAGTGTACATAGTTTATATTTGACAACCAATCCTTTTAGAATAAAGATGTGTGGCAGATTTTCCAAACTTTTTTACAGGCTTTGAGTTTTCTGATGATCATGTTTGATGGAGTTTATTACATTTTAGGTTTGATTGCATGCAAATATGGCCGCCTGCACCTGTATATCATAATTATATGAAGCTAAGTTAACAGGATTTTATTTTTATGAACATATATTTTTTTATTTTACCTCAGCTTTTAACAGCTTTAGGTGGGTTTCAGAAGAATTATCACAGTAAATGATATATATATTTTTTGTCATACTTCAAAGCTACCAGAGGAGGAGCCATTAGACCATAGTTAACACAGACAGTGCTTTTTACAGAGAGGAAAAGAGTTCTATTTATTCTCTTCATGTTTTTATGTTTTATTTAAACTTTGGAGTAGTTTTTGGTGAGCAAGTTCCAAAAAATTTAAAGAAGCTTGAACAGAAGTGAAACATTCAATAAGCAACATCTCAGTAAAAGGCTATACTGTCTCCAGGACAGGGTCAATAGATCATCTCCTCTCAGCAGTAAAATGTAGCACATTTCTGGCAAGCAGAGTAGTTCTTAATGTACGATGATAAAAATAGGTCCAGAATCTTGGACCTTGTTTTTTAAATGAAATGTTAAATTAATCAAAATCTAGAAAGAGGACCTTTGACCCCTGAGCAATACTCACGGTAAGACACATTGAACATTTCCACTGGTTTTGGTGTGACTTTATTCAATTCAGTTCAAAAATCCAGTTCAAATTTGAAAATTAAATGTTGTAACTCATATCATCCAAGTATCTTCGTAGAGTTGTTTTGGATGATGATGCTGGTAGCAGTCAGTCTTGGAACAAATCTGAAAAAGCTTCTAACTGAAGACTGTCAGCATCATGCTATTATGTAAACCAATAAAATATCAAATATGTACTGCAAAAATGCATTTCTGCTGATTTTGATTATTAGAGATGACAGATATAAAAGCTAGAAATGAAGTGCATTTTACTTTATATGATAAATCTCTGAATTTCATCTCATTAAGTTAGTTACGACAATAAATAAACTTTTTGATGACATTCTGATTTATTGGGATGCACATGCATGAAATAGCTGCATTTCTTCTAAGTAACTTTTGTTCATGTTCACAGTTGGGAGAGACAATAACTATGACTGCTGATGAAATATTGTAGATATTCATCAAGACGTTTCTATCTGTACTCCAGACTACTACATACTCTCCTGTCTGTCTGCTGGGAAAATGAAAAGGGCGGAGCCACACCAACCCATTCTCTCTTAAAGCTGCACAATCAGTTCTTTGACTCAGTTTTTGTCTGCAAACCTTCAGAGGTTTATTTGGAGTAAACTGGCCTTCTATTTATGTTCTAATTACATAATGGAGAAAACTGTCATCTGGAGTTTACTTTCAGTAATTTGGATTAATGGTGAGAATTATATGGGTTTTTTAAAATGTATGTGAGAGTTGAAGATTTACTGACCAACAGCTTTTCTCTTACAGGAGTGTTTAGTGAGATTAAACTGGACCAGTCTCAGTCTGAGGACAAGAGACCTGGAGAGACAGTGAAGATGTCTTGTGTCATGTCTGGTTTTACTATGACCAGCTACTTCATTCACTGGATCAGACAGAAACCAGGGGGAGCTCTGGAGTGGATAGGGAGGATGAATGCTGGTAGCAATGCAGCAAAATATGGAAGCTCCTTTCAAAGTCGTTTCATTATGACTGAAAATGTCCCCAGCAGCACCCAGTACCTGGAGATCAGGAGCCTGACAGCAGAAGATTCTGCTGTTTATTTCTGTGCTCGAGAGACACAGTGACTGAAAGCAGAGGAACAGCTGCACAAAAACATCCACAGACAAAAACCTTTAATGTGGTGAAATGTGGATTGTCTAAAAGTAGAAAATTCATGTTAGTAATATTTCATATTAAATTGTATTTTCTTCAATAAAAAAATTGGGATTGTCACTTTATATCCACATATTGTGGAAAAATGGAAGCAAAAATACGAAACAGGCTGAATTTAATTGAGTTCCTAAATGTGGCGTTTGATTTTTTTTCTTTTTTGCTAATTTGTCTGTTATGTTACAAACACCAGACTAATTTACTGAATTGAGTTTAATGAACCAGTGTGGATTGAATTATTCAAAGGTCAGAGATACGTGGCATGAGTATCAAAAAAAAAAATAATATATATATACAGTATATATATATATATATATATATATATATATAAATTATAAGGCTAAGTTGGCACCTGAAATCAATAATGAAAGCAATCCAAATAAAAGTATAAAAATTTGTATTAAAAAACAGAGTTGAAGATGAATAAAACAAATGAAAGAAAATAACTATCTCCCTTTCCCACCCACAAAAAAAAAAGAAAAATCATAAAGAAATCTGGACTTGGTGGAAAGCAAAATCTAAAAAATTGGACAGAATCAGATTTGTACTGATTCACAAGACAGCACGAAATAGTTTATCTGCTATGAAATGTTGAATCTGAGCTGTTAGCCACTGGGGTGAAGCACGAAGTTGACAAATTAGGAGACAACAGGATTTTAACTTTGGATTCATTTGCCGGCCACAAAGAGGGGGAGTAAACTAGAAGAAGGAGCTGAGTTCAATCATTTCCCAATCAAATGTGATACAAAACTATATCACAAGTTGGATCAGATATGAACAAACAGACTTCCTTTAGAGTATTTTATGACAAGTCACTCAGCAACTGAGGTCAGAAAATTACTGAGGGTTGTAAATTTCACGCATGAACATAAATAAATTATATTTAAGCCAACAAATTGATACAATAGTAGGCAATCTGAAGAGTCCTGTTCAAACACATCCATAAAACTCCTCCATGACAATCCTTTGTTTGAAACACTAGAGGGCACTCAGTGTTGGTGATTTAAACTATTTGATACTTTGATCATCAAATTACAACTTTAGTTTAACACATTATTGATATAAACACTCATTTTTAATCTGCAGATATTATGTGCTCTATGATGCTGAGACAAAATAAGAAACTCATTTAAAATAAAATGTATTCAAAAATATGCAAAATATTCTCATTTATAAAGAAGAGAGGAGTCTGTGTCAGTCAGTAGAGGGAGGAACTCCCATCAGTTCAGCTTCTAAATCAACCATGTTCTCTGTGGCTCTGATGGTGCTGCTGACAGCTGGATCATGTGAGAAGCTTTGGGTAGATTCAGACACTAGATTCTCAAAAAGATGAATTATGACATCAATTATGTTTCCTTTTTTTCAGGTGTCTTGAGTATCGATCTGATTCAGCCGGACTCCAAGACTGTTCAAAACTGATTTACATATTTATTCAGCTTAGTGAATTGTGACTTTCAGCTTGCTTGTAAATTTCCTTTATTTTGACATCCTTTGTAGCTTACAGAAGCCTACAATAAAGATATTTATGAGGCTTTTCTTTGTTTACAAAAGAATAATCAGCTGCATTTTTGACATGTTCGTCCTAATAAATTAGTTGAAAGAAGTTATCAAACTAATCTAAACAATCTGGGTGAGGCAAGAGGAATAACTGGAAATTTACTTTAGAATATAGCAAAATTCAAAAATCCGTCCTCTGATACAATATGGAATCACAAGTCTTTCCAACAGCACTGGCCCCAGAATTCAGTTCAATTCAATTCAAAATAGTGATTAAAAATTGGATTCAGAATAGACCATCCATGTCTGAGTGTGTGCTAGACGTCCCTGCTCAAACCAAGTAACATTATCTGATGCTACATTCATTGTCAGTTTCAGCACTTACATTTTAGGAGATATTGCCACATTCTGTTCACCTTCTCACACTGCAGCTCAAATTTTTTAGCAGTTTCTGCCTCCAGTGTACATCCACCCTGGTTGAACTTATATGAGCCTCAAATCAACGTCATTCTAATTAAATATTCCAAACAGATAAGCAAAACCACAAAAACAGAAACCATCTTGTGTCTGTTTTGCTTTATTTATTTTTATTTCTGCTGCATATCCTGCATTGTTTTTATACATGGGTATAGGAGACATAGGTAAAAGATGTATAAAAGTAATATGAAGCATCATGCAGATTATTATAAAGAGAACAAATTTAGCAACAATTGACCATGACATAATGACACATTATAACATTTAGAGATGTGTTTCTTTTGATTTTTTAAGAAAATGCATAAAAAAAAGAACAGACATCACAACCCCTTTTTTTATTTGTGAAAAATAAACAATGAGTTGACATAATGTTTTTTTATTGTCTCAGCACATTTTTAATTGTCAATTTTTTTTAAATGAATGTTTAAAACATAGAGCTTAAAATCTAATGAAGAATTTTTAAATTATTGCTAATTGGATCAAAAATATGAATAAAGACTGTAACTTCTGTAGCTGTCACATTTCTTTGACTTCTGTTTTTATCCTCCCACCTGAGGGTGGTGTAGGTTTTTGCATCAGGGTTTTTTACTGTGATATACCGGGGTGGCACACAGATACACAGCAATACAAAAACCTCAGAATATCAACCTGAGACAGAAATCCTCTTGTATGCAGAGAAAATAAAGACAGAACATCAACAGAATTTGCAGAACATGAGGTAAATATACTGTTTATTTGGAAGCTTAGAAGTTTAACTATTAGCCATTTAAATTAATAAAGCAGCGAATGTAATTCAGAGTCCATTTCAGTTTTAAAGTCTGATTGAGAGCTGACACCAAGTTTATTTCAAAGCAATCACTTATGGAGATAAGACTCCTCAGTACATGTTAGTCTATTCTAGTAAAGTGTGGTACAAAAATAGTGGACCTGGTTTTATTTGCTGTTACTTTGGTGCTGCAGGTTTTTGTTGGAGGACTCAGTGAAGATGTAGCACTGTGATGGTTTTGACTACTGGGGAGCTGGAACCACAGTCACTGTTCGTCCAGGTGAGACTTTTTGAAATATTATCTAAACTCTGTTTTCTTGCTGTGTTTTAAAGTAATTTTGGTAATGTGAAGTGGTTTTTTTGGTTTTGGTGCTTTTATTACGTTAAAAACACTCTGCACAAACCGCCTTAATATTATTACATGTAATGTGAGATGCCAGGAATTAAACAAGGTAGAAAAATAAAGTATTATAAATAACCCAAAGTGCCTTACACAATGTCACTCACATTAAAGTATGAAAGCATTATTTTATTATTTTTCTTTATTTANAGGTAAACCCCATTGAGATCTGGATCTCATTTTCAAAAGGGACCTGGGCATTGCAGTTATGTAAAACATAACAACTGCATAATAAAAAAACTGAAAACAAAAAGTAATGACAACTTCTGGAAGAATAAATAAAATCAGAACTAATCAGTTTAAGTGCGAAAACAAAACCCAGCACAATAAAACACTGGTTTAAAGACATAAAAAAAGATAAAGTACTTAATTGTTATATTAAAAGTATTTTGTACCATTGACTGCACATCTCTCATAACAGCTGTGGTGAAATGGAAAACATGAATATAAACATTCATAAATCCTGATTTAAATTGAAACTTTATTGCATCAAATATATTTCATATTACTATTGTACTCTCGTTTGCTTTGAAGCCATTTTAATTACTGAAGAGAAACAGAGTTTTTATATTTTGTAGTTGTTGCAAAGACAAAGATTTAGAGATTGTTTAGTCCTCAGATATCTGTGACCATAAAATAGAATAGTTGAGTGAAAAATGTTTCTGAAGATGAAAACATAACTGAGTTAATTTCTTCTGCTTCACTGTGGCTCTTTAAACAGAATTAAACCAACTCAAGTGTTTAAATAATTTGTACCAAAAACGTTGTTTATGTGGAAGGAGCTGACTTCAATAAGATGGGCAACATTATGGAAATTAATGTTATAAAGCTAATTAAATTTATACTCAAATAATGTCATGTTTGATAACTTAACGTAAGAGAAGTTTATTTGTTTAAAAACTGCAGCATAAAGAATAATTGAGTTGTATGAGCTCAAAAAAAAACAGTACGGGAATCAAATAATTGTCATAATTTATGATTGAGATTATGAGGTACAATAAAATAGCACAGCCATACAACCAAAACTTCGGTTAAAAATAAAATAAGGGCAAAATAAGAGAGATGAGTTACCTAAGAAGAAACTTAAACATGGAATTAAGATAATCTGAACTTCTAAAATCAGACAAAAAATTTTAAAATAAATAAATAAAATAAAATGAATAAATAAAGAATCAGAAACAACAAAAGGCCAAGAAACTTTCATTTATTTTTGAACAATTGCTTGTGTTTATGTTACACACTTTGGCTGCTAAAATGTATTTTAATTTATACATAACATAATTTTTAATATAGCTAAATAATTTATTAAAATAATGACCAGAATAAATAACCTGAAAGCATGTCGCGTTCTAGCAAAATACTCCCCAGACAAAATTACCTATTTTTTAAATAATCTATCTACATGCGTAATCTCACACAGGGGAGTTTTGCATCAAAACTGTAATAAAATGTACACACTGTTAAACATGCTTTTAACTGATAATATTTATTAGATTAATCAATGTCATAGTTTAAGGTTTGTGTATTTTTTGTGGAGTTATTTTCAGAAAAAAGACAAATTAAAAGTTTATTATTTTATACTTATACATAAATTAACTGGCACCAAGGACATTTTCATTAAAACTATAATGACATAGGTACTGGTATAATATCACTACCTAGTAATACAATAATAATGATTTGTAATAAAAATGTTAGACTTACGGGGAGTTACATAAAACGTATTTAATTTATGTGTTATTGTAAAGATGTGATATTGAATTAAATAAGAAAAGTAAAATTTTTAAAATGCTCTTAAAAGTACAAGCTAAAATATTTCAAACCATAAGGCAATTCAATGACGAAATGTACAGAAAATAAGAGTTTTTGAAAACTATTTTTAAGTTTAAAATTCTTAAGTTATGATTTTAAACAAATCCACAATTATATGAACGTTTTAGAGAAAAAAAAAACTAATTGATGTTCATCTTGCTTGACAAACTTCAGTTCATATTTTTTATTACATCTGATTCATTAAAATGATGATTTGCTTTTTCTTTGTTCTTTTACAGTTGGTTCCCCTCAGACTCCGTCCCTCTTCGTCCTCAGTCCTCTGTCGTCTCCTGATTCCCCCCTGAAGTCAGCAGATGATCTCGGTCCAAACGTCTGTCTGGTCACAGATTTCCGTCCAAAGGGGGAAGAGGTGGTTCTGAATGAGAAAGGAGGTCCAGTCACTGTGAGCTCTGATGATGCTGTCCTGTCAAAGGACAACACCTACAACTTTGCTGCATTCAGCAACAAAACCATTTACTCCTGTGGGATGAACGGGACCTTTAGCAACAATGAAGCTGGTACTAAACTCATAAAGATTTGTTTGTTTCAGAGAGTTTAAAACTATCAGATGCTGAGAAATGTTTCTCTGGTTAAATCATGTCTCTCTAACACTAAATATGAGGAAACCAGGCTCAGATCGGTAATCTGTCAGAGTTTTCATGATGTTTGTGTGACTAATTTTCTTTCTGTCTTTAATCAGATGATGAATGTGGCAGCATTTATCCAGGTGAGTCTGATCTCTTCATGTCTCAGTTTGGTTCCTTCACTGATCGCTGCTGTCAGCTGTTTGTGTTCAGTTCAGTCTGAACTCTGTTTCTCTACCGTCCAGAGAAAGCGAAGCTGAACTTCTACCTGCTGCTGATGAACGGAGTCCGAGTGGTGTTCACCAAAGCTCTGGCCTTCAGCACCGTCCTCACCATCAGAGGCCTGCTCTTCTGAAACTGAGCCTTTTAGGCCACCATAGTCTGTCAGAAGCCCACCAATATATTGAATTCATGCAGCAGAAGACTCATTTTGTTTGGCATAACTGAGAATCAAATTAGATACACAGAAACGATACAATAGTTTCTTTTTTCTTCAATTTACAATTTTTTTACTTTTACAATTGAAATGTGCTTATTTTTAAAACTATCAGATGTAGCAGTGGTGCCAGAGGTAAAGCTCGCAATGCATGTATATGTGACCATCACAGGTTCGAGTCCCAGCCTGTTGACCTTTACCAAATGTCTTCCCTCTCTTTTTCTGTCCATTCTCTGTTAAATAAAGGCTACCAGAACCTAAAAACCCTTTAAAAACAGATTATTCACTTTAAATCCCAAACATCATACTTTCTGAATCCAGAAAAGTGTAATTGTTTTGAGGTTTGAGTTCTGGAATATGAATGCAAATGTATTTTTGATAGTAAGGTAATTTTGTGTTTTTATATCAATAGAATTATCTTTTTTGTTTGTCTTTATCTTTCTTTAATTCTTTAAACATCGTTAAGTCTGTCCAAAGACCTTTTTCAGTCATCATGCAGCCCCCACATTTAGCCTCCCTGTTCAGGTTATTTCCAGTAATAAATGTGTCAATGATGAACTCGATGATGCAGAAACCCCAGTGAGAGATCAGCCTCACATCAGGGTTTCTAGCAGAGACGTTTCATCAGTTAAACCCACGCATCAACAGGAAGCTGACAGAAACTAAACATCGGCTCAGTTTCACATGTACAGAAAATACTGTGGTTAGTTTGAGCTCTGCTTGTGTTTTCTGACCACAGTGTGTACATCATCTTTTCACATCTGTTGACTTCAGTCACAGCAGGCTTAAACAGCAGCTCCTTTCTGTTAATCAAATATTATGTATTGTTCTCATTAAAAAGAGCCACATCTTCCATTATGTGTGTTTGCTTTCGTCCCAGGTTTGCGGAAGTGTTTCAGAGCAAAATTGAAATATATTCTTGAAGACTCCTTTCATTGTCTTTTCTTTAAATGTTTCTTTACATCTTGAGTGGAAATTATGCAATTAAAAAGGCTTTGAATCTACAGTTGATCAAAAAATATTTAATGAAAAGTTTCTGAACAATTTTATGACTTCTTGTTTCCTCATACTTTGTGTCATGTGGGCTCACACATATGATCTGACTAATAAAAAAAATAAACAATCTCTGGAAGAAGCACAGAAAAAAATGGGGAGCAGAATGATATCCTTCTACAAAATTAAATAACATAGTGAAGCACTGAAAATAATTTCCATATTATATACACAACTTGACTGATTTATATCAAGGTTGTTCTTGGATACCGTTTTTCATTTGGTGAGAAACAAAACCTTATCAATTCAAGTAGCAGGAAGCATTCGACTAAACTGGACGTTTAAGAGCTAAAAGCTGTGATCGAAATGCCCTCTTGTTTTATATTACAGTTCTGGTTGTCTAAATCCCTCCTATAGATGCATACATGTGTTACATTCACTGACCTCCAGCAGCTCTTCTAAAGACAAAGGTCTTTATTCTTTTTAGCTTCAGGTCTCAAACTGACACAGCTCTCAAAGTGCCAGCTCCCTTTTCCTGGGCCTTGACCTGATTGCTATGCTGTCTGATGAGAATATGTAATAAGTATATGACTAAAAGGAAAATGTTTGTTTTCATAGTGGAAGCTCGTAGGGGTTCACTGAAATGTTTGTTTCAAAATTTAACCTTAACATTTCCTTGTGTTGGTTAGCTTTTGCATCAATTAAAAATAAAACTCTTTTTCTATCCAGTGGAATAAAGCACACAAATCTTCACAGTTTTCATTGCAATGGTGACATAAACATATTTTAGTGATATTTTAAAAAACAACACAACTACAAAATAATGTTCTTTTTTGGCTGAAAAAAAAAAAAATCCCGATACAGTAGAAGAAAAATCTAATTAAAATGCACAGATGTTCCAAATCAATTCAGAAAAACAAATCTTGCAATTAGCTGAATATTTCTTTTTACATATTTTTCAAAGATACAGCTACATAAATCATTTAATGAAATTACATACAAATGTGTAGTTCTTTTTTCTGGAGAGTTTAAATTAATGTCTTGTTTTGCAAGATTATATACAGGACAGGCCAATGAACCCATATGATTGGCTCATATGCTATTATGCAAATTAAACATTTTACTCTATAGGCTTGATCTCACAATATCAGTCAAAGACAAACAGAAACGTTCATCAGATCACCTGCAACACCAACATGTTGTCTGTAGCTCTGCTGATTTTGGCTGCTGGATCCAGTGAGTCTCAGTGAGACAAATATTTTCAGCATGATCACATCACAATGATGGATTACTGTTAACAGCTCAATATTAAATGTTTCCTCCTCAGGTGTGAAATGTGAACAGTTGACTCAGCCAGCCTCTGCGACTGTGCAGCCAGGCCACCGTCTGACCATCAGCTGTCAGGTCTCTTATAGTCTGGGCACCTGGACACACTGGATCAGACAGCCTGCTGGAAAAGGACTAGAGTGGATCGGTTACACATGCAGTGGATGCACTCCAGTCTACAAAGATTCTTTAAAGAACAAGTTCAGTTTTACAGTGGATTCTTCCAGCAACTCCTTCACTCTGAACGGACAGAACCTCCAGCCTCAGGACTCTGCTGTGTATTACTGTGCTAGAGACCCCACACTGACACAACACAACTGCAGAGCTGTACAAAAACCCTTCAGAACCTGAAGCCCTATAACATGGAGCCACCAGTGGAGGCGCTCTAAAACCACAAATAAATTTAGGGCCACTTCTCTTCACCAGTACAATTGAATTTTACTTCAAAATTTTGGCTGAATATGGTTTTGTTATTTGTGTTTTTATTACAGCAACAACAAATATACAAACAAGCAAACAGCAGCATGTTACTTAATAGAAGCCTAAGGAATCTTAAAAAAAGTTATTGCTGGAATTATGGATTATTTTAATTGTGCTAAGAGTGAAAAAGAAAAAAAACAACATGATGTAGAATTAACTTAATTATGTTACATTGATCTCACAAATATTTTGTCAATAATTAACTTTCTTCAATATATTCTTTGTAACAAACCGGTCAATAAATTTATGATTTCAATTATAAAACACCATTTGAAAGGCAGCATGGCATCTACAAAAAACTTTTCAGTATTGACAAAATTGACAAACATTTGCTTTTTTAAATGAAACACTAATGCAAATATCAGATTTCAGACCTCCCACTGTGTGTCTGCCTCCTTCATTAATGGGACGAGCTTCATTCACACCTTTAGAATCAAGATGATGTTCAGACTGTCTGTTCTGCTGGCAGTGATCTGTCTGCCATGTAGGTTGCATCATGCTGTTACTAAATCTGCTACATTTAGTTTTCATATAATTTATGTGTTTTTATTCCTGGTCTTTTGTCAGGTTCTAACAGCCAGTCCATGGAGTCCATTCCTTCCACCTCGGTGGTGAAAAGGCCTCAGGAAGATCTCAGTCTGTCCTGCAGAGGATCTGGATTTGATTTCAGTCAGTATGGAATGCACTGGATCAGACAACCAGCAGGAAAAACATTGGAATGGATGGGGGTTATTTGGTATGATGCAAGTAAAACAGTTTATTCAAGCAGTGTTGATGGACGTATAGAAATCACCAGAGAAAACAGCAACAGCATGGTGCATCTAAAACTGTCTAACCTGAAGCCAGAGGACTCTGCCGTGTATTACTGTGCTGGAGAGTCACAGTGATCAATGTAGGTGGAGAGGCTGTACAAAAACTCCTCACTCCTTGAGCACACTATCAACACAGAAGCTGATAGTGGTTTCCTGTTTTTCCAAGCTTTTCTCAGTTAAATATGTGGTTTTAACAAAAAAAACCAAACTTTTTTTTCCTATTCCTTTGGTTTTCAGAGAATGTTTAACAACAATGGATCAGAGAGAAAACCTTTGAAAAAAAAAAACAACAACAAAAAAGTAATCAAAGTACTAATTTTTGTATTTTGTCACTCTTGCAAGGCTTTCCAAAGTCTGTTTCCCTCCTTCCAGTTTGATTCTTCAGTCTCATACCTCATATCTTCATTCATGTCTCCTCTGCATCCCTGTGATGGTTAAACTGATTTGTCATTCAGGATTTTTGTATTTAGATCTATTACTGATGCAGCCATTACCCACAATCTAAAAAGTAATGCCACTGAAATAAAGACATCTCAAAATAAATGTTCAGCTTCCTTAAGACTAGTTTTCTTTTTGTCAAATTTTATTATGTAACTTTAGGGCTTTAATTGTTCATTGAACCTATTCAACATTTGTTTTTGCTGAAGTGAATATCATATATTATATTAGGCTTTTAAAGAAGTGGAAGTCAAAAAGGAAAACCATGGTTTGATTGAATCATATTTATTGTATATGTCAAGATATCATAAGCTATTAGAAGGGTAGGAAAAAGATGATTGTCAACTACTTGGGCAGGCTTTTTGTTGCAGCAAAAAACAATCCAAATGTTTTATTAAATCTCCGTTTAACACATTTTATTGTGAATGTATTTAAACAAAAATAATTTGTTTACATGTAAACAGCACTCAAATTATTTCATGCAGACTTTTTTAAATGTTTATGAGCTTCAACATATCTGTTATACATGAAAGCATCAATAGCAGACGACTACAGAAATTGGTTACCTGTTGAGAAGACGTTTCAACAATTCAGGTAATTTGGAGGTGAAATATACTTAAATCATGCGAGACAGAGGTCTTTATTTAATTCCAACCAAAACCAAGTACAAAAATGATCATCTGTATTGCCAAGGCCTTTCAGCATTTGCCTCTATGCAAAGTTAACTCCCTGTGTTTTCATCCCACTGAGGTTAAATTCAGCAGAAAATAAACTCCCATCAGATCACCTTCAACACCAACATGTTCTCTTTATATCTGCTGTTGCTTCTTTTGGCTGCTGGATCTTGTGAGTCTTTAAAGTAAAGTGAAATTTTACTTTTGGTTCACAGTTGAAAATGTAACATTTCTTTGTCCGCAGATGTGAAGTCTGAACAACTGACACAGCCTGCCTCCTTAACCGTGCAGGCAGGTCAACGTCTGACCATCACCTGCCAGGTCTCCTTTTCTGTCAGCACCCATCGAACAAACTGGATCAGACAGCCTGTTGGAAAAAGACTAGAGTGGATTGCAAGTGCACACATTGGACATACCACATTTTACAAAGATTCACTAAAGAATAGGTTTAGTATGACCTTACAGGATTCCAGTAAAACAATGACTCTAAGTGGACAGAATATGCAGCCTGAAGACTCAGCTGTGTATTACTGTGCCAGAGAGACACTGTGACACAAACAAGCAGCAGAGCCGAACAAAAACCCCACATGTAAAATGTTTATTTGGCTCATTGGTCACAGTAAAGGAAAGCCACTACAGACAAGAAAGATAATTGTCAAATGTATTGGTAACTAGTTTACACTTATTTTAAATATTTTAAAATATATATCTATGGGCTTTATAGAAATTTCCCTTCACCTATTTTTTTATTTTAAAATTTCCATTCATTTAGCTAGAATGTTTCTCAAAGTTAATTTTATCCAAAATATACAATTATTTTAGCCAACTGTAGTCTGTAAGAAGCAAAACAACACCAACCAAATGCAGAGATGTACTAAAACACTGGCACCTGAATCAATGCATTATTACTTATTTAGAGGAGAAGGTCTGATTTCATTTTAATGCTCTCTTCTCTGGTGGACATACAATTCAATTATAATTTGATCTATAAAATATATTAAAATAAAACTCTTCTGGACATATAAGTAATTCAAATTCATAAAATTGTAAATCCTTCTTTATTTTCACAGCATTTTCATCACATTACTTACACTCAAATAGTTTCCATAGGAAATATTGTATTAAAAAAAATATATATATATTATTTTAGTAATGCTTTACAATAAAATAATTGCAAGTGAATCTTTCAGTCTGCTTACCTTCTTATTTGTCAATAAAATTTCTTCTTTAATAAAACATCATAACACATTTAGTGCCACTGAAACATGCATGTAAAACATGAATGCATTGTATTAAGACATGGGTAAATTGATACTTTTTTTCTACTCCATAAAAATATTATTATTTCTCATCAGACTATTATTAATAGCATATAATGCAGTGAAAATATTTGTTATTTCATTTTTGTCCCTAAAAGATATTTTCCTTTGAAAGCAGACGTTGCCATGTCAATCTTTCATTTGGCCTATTAAGCAGAAAATGACAAAGGCTGGAACATAATAACAAAGGAACAAAATCTCAATATTTGAGCTCAAATCAAAAAGTTTCTGTCAAACGTTTCAGTGAAAAATGATAAAGTTGTGAATCCACTCGTAGGTATGTTCTGTAGCTTTATCTTATTTAAACAAAAAATCTGTTTCTACCATTATGTTATTACAAATATACTCATTTGTGAATGGATGGTCTGTCATTATGTAAATGAACCTTCTGCTATAAACAGTCAGTCTCGTGCTGCCTGTCATAGAGGAACAGTTCTTTGGATTATCTTCAACATGTTCTCTGTATCTCTGCTGCTGCTCCTGTTGGCTGCTGGATCCTGTGAGTCTCACTGAGACACTCACATTATGCTGACACACATATATTTTGGTGATAAACTTTCATTGATTTATTGTTGTCATCTACAGGTGTGAAGTGTGAACAGCTGACACAACCAGCCTCTTTGACTGTGCAGCCAGGTCAGACTCTGACCATCAGCTGTCAGGTCTCTTATTCGTTGACCAGCTATCAAACTGCTTGGATCAGACAACCTGCAGGAAAAGCACTCGAATGGATGGGTATAATTTGGAGAGATGGAAGTACAGATTATGCCAGCAGTCTCCAAGGTCGTATAGAAATCACCAGAGACACAAATAAGAAAATAATAGATCTGAGACTGTCTACCATGAAACCAGAGGAGTCTGCTGTGTATTACTGTGCCAGACGCGCACTGTGGTTAATATGAGCAGGGAGACCGTACAAAAACTCCTTACAGTGCAGAAATGACATTAGCCTGAATATAAATACTCAGCATCATAGAAAAACTATAAGTGATGCTGTGGTTTGAGATTTCCTGTTTCTTAGCTTCATTGCCAGGTGGTTCAACAGAAACAACGTTTTTATTTCTTATCTTCAGTCATGTGCAAAATGTGTCCTCAAAATATTTTTAATATGGGCCCAAATTTATGAAACAGTTCTTTTATAGAAAAATTTTCTTATTCTTTTTCTTAAAGCATTTTCATTTTCTTAGCATCGTATTTTTGATTTTTGTAGCTTAGTAAGACAATTTATTTTCCTACTAAGGAAAAGAAATGACAGAATATGGTGGTAAATGCTGGTTTGAGTTCAGCTTGGAGACTAATTAAAGACAATGGAGTTTGGCCATTGTTGAATTAGACGATTAATCAACATCTTAATTTGCAACTAATTTGCACCATGGTACGTATCTTCTAGTATGCATACTAGGAGAGATTTCAGATTTTGTCAGGGAGATCCTTTTCTACTTTCTAAAAAGTCCATGCATATTAAACCTGACATGAAATGAAGTCATGAGGTGGACATCTCTAAACATTAAATTGATTATGAAGTGTCCATTATACATCCAGATAGAATGAGGGTTTTTAAGGGACTCAAAGTACAAAGAGTAACTCCCTCTACAGGAAACTTTCATGAATAAATACACTTTTAAGAAATGTGACTGTGGCAATTATTAAATAATAATATAAAATATGTGTGTTACATAGGGCAGCATGGTGGTGCAGTTCTTCTTCCTACATAGCAAAATAGTCATGGGTTAAATACCAATCACATTGGGGGAATGCATACATTATCTTCAAGGGCTCAAGTTTTCCCCTAATTGAAACAATTAAAATGACCTTAGTTATGACTGTGTACATCAGGGGTGTTGCTTTGTGATGGACTGGGGACGGATCATGAGTCTCTTGGCTTCTCACATATTGAGTTCATAGTCATATTAAAATTGAATACTGAAGGAAATTATATTTGCTTGCAAATGTTGGTTTTATTGCAGAAAAAGAAAATACTAAGATCATAATAAAACCTGGAAACTGCTGTAATATCAATAAAACTAGTAATCAAACTTGAAAAAAACCTGAAATCATGTATGTCAGACTCCAGTTGATAGGATAAAATGTAGCAATCAACTTACAAAAATATATGTATTGCAGCGGATTATATTTTAACAAATTGTATTCTAATGTTAGCCTATAAAAACCCTGCAGAACTCCCATCAGTCATATATATGATTAATTTTAGCAAAGTGCAGGCATCTGTTATTCCAGTTGCATAGATTTTGTTTTCAGTGTTTTACTCCTCCCCCCACATTTCCACTCTCTAGACCCTCTTCACCCTCCCTCTGACCCTCTTGCTATAAAATGTCGCAGGAGAGAGTAAACAGGATGTCTGTTTCATCTGCCAACATGATTTGTGCTACTCTGGTCATCCTCCTAATAACTGCAGGTGAGTTTTTAACATGTACTTTGGAGAAAAATACATATTTTTATTACATTTATTATAATTTCTGATTTTTATTTGTTTTTAACCAGGTGTGAAGTGTGAGCAGCTGACACAGCCTGCTTCTATGACTCTGCAGCCAGGTCAGACTCTGACCATCAGCTGTCAGGTCTCTTATTCTGTTACTGGCTACTGGACCCACTGGATCAGACAGCCTGCAGGAAAAGGACTGGAGTGGATTGGAGAAGCAAGAGGATCTTCAACATACTACAAAGATTCCCTCAGAAATAAATTTAGCATTTCTACAGATTCCTCCAGCAACACAGTGACTCTGAATGGACAGAATGTGCAACCTGGAGATACTGCTGTGTATTACTGTGCAAGAGAGACACAGTGGCACCAACCATCTGGAGAGCTGTACAAAAACACCATGATAGTTTCCCCATCAACCAGATGAGGCGCTCTTACACCACTTATTTCAAGACAAATCAGATGTAAAAGCCTTTCATTGTATGGGATATAAAAAATATCCAAACGTTTTCCCAGTATGTCTGTGTAAAAATACAACTCATCACCACACAATTACAAAGGAGAAATAATGTTTAGATATTGTAATAAATTGATCATTACACAACTCATTATAGTCAAATGACATATTCTGTTGTATTTCTCATTCCACATTGAAAAGCAGTTTTATTTATCTTTCAAATGATATATTTTTTAATTTAAAAAATATTGTTTTTTTAATACCTGTGAATGACAAATGCCAGGGCATCTTTTAGCCCTCATCTTTCTGCCATGTATTTTATTAATTTACATAAATTCTTTCCTTTAAGATCCATTTGCAGTCGAACATCACAATGAAGATACCTCTGAAAAATTTATATGATAGATAATTCCATTGAGATTTAAACAATAAATCAAATGTTAATGTTCTAGAAAATTTTAATTAGCAACAACAGGTTGAAACAATACAATCAATTGTATAGTTTGTAGGCAGTGTAGCTGAGATAATTCTCTGATTTTTTCTAAAATCTGATTGGGTAGTTGGTCATCATGCAAAGTAAAACTGCTATAAAAAGTCAGTGCTGTCAGTCAGAGGAACAGAAGCTTTCATTGGATCATTTTCATCAACACCAACATGTTCTCTGTGTCTCTGCTGCTGCTGGTTGTTGCATCCTGTGAGTCTGCCTGAGATACTCACATTATGCTGAGACACACATATTGGTGATGCACTTTAATTAATTTATGTTGTCATCAACAGGTGTGAAGTGTGAACAGCTGACACAACCAGCCTCTTTGACTGTGCAGCCAGGTCAGACTCTGAGCATCAGCTGTCAGGTCTCTTATTCTCTAACCAGCTATCATACACACTGGATCCGACAACCAGCAGGAAAAGCACCTGAATGGATGGGTGTTATTTGGCATAATGGACGTAACGCTTATGCCACCAATGTCCAAGGGCGTATAGAAATCACCAGGAATACGAATGAGAAGATTGTGAGTCTCAGACTGTCTGCCATGAAACCAGAGGAGTCTGCTGTGTATTACTGTGCCAGAGAGACACAGTGGTTAATATGAGCAGAGAGGCTGTACAAAAACTCCTCACAGAGCTGAAGTGACATTAGTCTGAGTACAAATACTGAGCGTCATGATAAAACTATTGAAGTTGTTTTGGTTTGAGATTTCCTGTTTTTAGCTTCATCAGCAGGTGGTTCTGCAGAAACAGTCCATATTTCACATCTTCAATTGTGTATCAGATATGAAAATGAATAGAAAGAATTAAAATGGGCCTAAATTCATGAAACTGCTTTTTTAATAGGAAAAGGTTTTTATTCTTCTTCTCAATCCATTTTCAAGACCTTAGCAATGTATCTTTGATTCTTATAGCAGCGTACTGAAGGCACTCAATTACTGATGTTATTGTACATACTGACTCAATAAATTTTAATATTATTGAAAAGTCAATTTGTTTCAGTAACTTCTTCACCAAGTGAAAAACATTATATAGAGATTACTCAGACAAAGGCTAAGTAATCTCTATATAATGTTTAATTCTCTTAATAATGATGACCTTCTGCTAAAGGCTACTGAAAACATGACAATTAAAATTAGAAACAAATAAAAAAAGAAATGTGTTGTATTTATGAAAAGCGTGTTTAATGCCTTCTTAGAGGTTGATATTTTTAAAAAGTGCTTTTAATCTGACATATGAGACTCTTTGGGAAGTAAATTATAATTCACTGAATATAACTGCAAATGATAGCTTGGTTTCAGTTTTATGCTACTCATAATGTAAGCACAATAGATTTAAAAACTAAATATAGGTCATATTAAAACCATACATATTGTACAACCTAAATATTTTATTGTATTGTATGAAAATATATATAAAGAAAATATTAACAACATCTGAAGAAAACAAATGTGAGAAGAACAGAGCTGCTAAACCGAAACTGTCACATTATATGATCACATGCTGCTTGGTCTCCTCCTATCTGCTATATAAATGTGACAGTGTGGAGTAGATTTCATAGGATGTCTGTATCATCAGTCAACATGTTTTGTGCTGCTCTGTTCCTGCTCCTTGCAGCTGCAGGTGAATTTCTTCCAATTTATTTCAGTCAGTAATTTATTAGCTTTAAACATTTACTCATAATTTCTGACAACATATGTTCTTATCAGGAGTGAAGTGTGAACAGCTGACACAGCCGGCTTCTGTGACTCTGCAGCCAGGTCAGACCCTGACCATCAGCTGTCAGGTCTCTTATTCTGTTAGAAGCTACTACACACACTGGACCAGACAGCCTGCAGGAAAAGGACTGGAGTGGATTGGAAGAGCAGCTGATGGATCAACAACAAACTACAAAGATTCTCTCAGGAACAAATTCAGCCTTTCTGCACAATCCTCCAGTAACACAGTGACTCTGAATGGACAGAACATGCAGCCTGAAGACTCTGCTGTTTATTACTGTGCGAGACAGTCACAGTGACACAAACGTACAGCACAGCTGTACAAAAAATCCTTTGAGCCTGAATACATGTATTTTTACTTCTCGCCCACAGGAGGCGCTCTTGGGCCATTGAGTGTCATGATTATTTCAACCAAATTTCTTAAATATACAACAAATACATCTTTATTCAGATTACATCAGTTAAAATTTCAATAAAAGATTATAACTAACATTTATACAATTGGAACTGTTCATTACAAATTAAACATGTCTATGTAACAGAGCAATGTTGTGCTTAAAAACACAACATTGAATGTAAGAGGTAGCAAAAAGGTTGCCTCATCTTTCTTCTTGATTAATATCGAAGTCATATACATCATTCTCTGAAACAATAAGTCATAGGTTCTAACATTAGTTTATGCATATTTTTCTAATGCAAAATCCCATGAAAAATCAATAGATAGAACAAGTATATTTGGTTTATGAAAAATATTTCTATTATGTTATAGAACATTTATTGTCTTTCTCATAAAGTGTAAAGGGGAATGGAGGAAAATATAGCGTTATTATAAAGTCAATAGGTCAGTTTTATGAGTAGAGAAATAATCTCAATCTGCATTCTGCTTAAAAAAACATTTCCTGCTGTGCTGTTAGGCGTATGATAATCATTCATGATTGGCTGGTCGGTCATTAGGCAAATTACATGTCCTGGTTTTTAAAATTGATCTCATCCTGTCAGTCACAGTCAGAGAAGCTCTCACTGGATCATCTTTAACACCAACATGCTCTCTGTAGCTCTGCTGCTGCTGGCTGCTGGATTCTGTGAGTCTCTCAGAGACACTCACATTATGCTGAGACACACATATTGATTATACACTTTTATTAATTTATGTTGTCATCAACAGGTGTGAAGTGTGAACAGCTGACACAACCAGCCTCTTTGACTGTGCAGCCAGGTCAGACTCTGAGCATCAGCTGTCAGGTCTCTTATTCTGTCACCAGCTCTGGCACACACTGGATCCGACAACCTGCAGGAAAAGCACCTGAATGGATGGGTGCTATTTGGGGCGGTGGAAGTAACAACTATGCCACCAATGTCCAAGGACGTATAGAAGTCACCAGAGACACTAGTAAAAACATTGTGTATCTGAGATTGTCTACCATGAAACCAGAAGAATCTGCTGTGTATTACTGTGCAAAAAACACACTGTGGTTAATGTGAACAGAGAGGCTGTACAAAAACTCTTCACAGAACAAAAGACATGGGTGTCATCAGCAAACAATGTGGTTTTTGATCATTTCCTGTTTTTCCACAATTCTGTCCACATATGTGAAACAGAGAATGTGTATCAGGTTTATATTTATGTAAAGTTTAATAACTTTTTTTTAAATTTCATTTGCCCAATGATACAGAGGATAATGTCTGAAATATAAGAATATGGGGAAAATAAAGCTCATCATATAAACTTTAATAAAAGAAGTTCTTTCTTCCTATGAAATCTCAAGAAATATGACAGTTCTTGCATCAACCTAGAGCAACTGCACCCTGTTTAACATAAACAAACATACAGCCTGCAAAGCAATATGTTGCTTCAGACCTGTTTGTGATTGGATGGTCTGTCATTTTTCAAATTAACCATGGTGTTATAAACAGTCAGTGTCATTCTATCAGTCACAGAGCAACAGCCGTTTTCATTGGATCAAGTTCAACACCAACATGTTCTCTGTAGCTCTGCTGGTGCTGCTGGCTACTGGATCCTATGAGTCTCACCAGGACAATACCATTATCTCTTTACACTATTACTGACGATTCTCTTACATGTATTAAACTTTCTCATTAACAGGGGTGAAGTGTGAACAGCTGACACAGCCAACTTCTTTGACTGTGCAGCCAGGTCAAGCTCTCACCATCAGCTGTCAGGTTTCTTATGATGTGAGCACCTGGACACACTGGATCAGACAGGCTGCAGGGAAAGGACTGGAGTGGATTGGTTATATGTGCTCTGGATGCGGCGGAAATTACAAAGATTCTTTAAAGAGCAAGTTCAGTATTACAGTACAAGTGTCCAGTAAAACAGTGACTCTGAATGGACAGAATATGCAGCCTGAAGACTCTGCTGTGTATTACTGTGCCAGACAGAAACCGGATAGCCACAGTGAGATGGACAAGCTGTAGAGCTGTACAAAAATCCCTCAACCTACACACAGGCCTACAGACAGTCAAAAAACGAGCAGAGGAGGCGCTGTAGCAACACTAATGACTCCAAGAAAGATTATCTGACAAAATGACTTAGATTTTCCAGTTGAAAAATTAAAAAAATCTACTTTTATCAAATAATTTCAGAGGCCAAAATGCTGTTGAAAAAAAGATAAATTATCAATAAATAAATAATAATCTTTATTTATTTTATTCATTTCTAATTTTCATCATAACAAACTGTGGACACTGTACAAACAATAACTGGTTTTGTGGTTTGATTTTCCTAAATGTCTATACAGTTAAAGCAGAAAAAAAAAAAAATAAAAATCACCACCTCTTTCTTGCCATAAGTCGATTTAGACCAAAAATAAAATCAGTAAGTTTAATTTAACAATCATATTATGATTACACTACACTCTCATTGATTTTGCATGTTGAACTGATGTGATATCATCAACAGGAGTGAAGTGTGAGCAGAGAGATCACACACACTGGATTGAGCGACTGGCAGAAAGAAAACACTCAGCGATTTTGGAGGCAACTCTTGTGCCGACATTGTCTAAGGTCATATAGAAATCACCAGCTTGTGGGTATTATTGAACCACAGAACACTGCTGAGTATTACTGTGCAAGAAACACAGTGCAAGAAACTTGCAGCAAGGCTGTGCAAAAACTTTGTACAATGTTGAAATTGCATTAACTTGCATAGAATACTGAGCATTGTGTAAAAATAAACAAGTTGTGGTTTGTGATTTCCTGTTTTTTAGCCTTATCAACAGCTGGTCCAACATAATGTTTTATTATAAACTTTAGTCATGGATCAGATGTGTAATTGAAACACTACATTTAATTTGAGGCTGAATTCATGATAAACTTTTCTTTTTATATAGAATAAGGTTTTTATTAGTTTTCTTACAATTGTTTTGGTAAATTATAGTTTGGCTCCAGGTGGGACAATACATAAAGATAATACACATTAGCCATTGTTCAATTAAACAGTTAATTCATATTAATTCTAACTAAATTCACACATAATTTGCACCAGCATATTTGGTGAGATTTGACATATTGTCAGGGAGATCAATGTCTATTTTCTAATTAAAAATTATTAGAATTTCTAACTTGACATGAAATGAGGTCGATAAGGGAACATATCCAAACATTAATCTGATTACACATATCCATATGTGTAATCATCTTACTATTTGTCTGCTGGCGGTTGTTGTCAAATAAAGCTAAAAAATGTATGTGTGCACCACACAGGACAGCATAATGGTGTAATTGCTGTTTCTTCATACCTCAGGGTTATGGATTTAAATCCCAGCCAGACTCGGAGTCAACCATGGGCCACCTTCTGAGGATCCACTTTTCCCTCTGATTTTAAATGAAACTATTAAAATATCCTGATTGTATACATCACTGGTTGCTTGTACTGTGTGTCTGTGTTGCCCTTTGATGGACTGGTGACCTCTCATATACAAAGGAAATAATTATATTTTATAAAAATGCTGAAGGAAATTATGCTTGCTTACAAAACACTGTTGTAATTATAGTAATAATATAGAAAATAGTAATACTGTATTAAAAACTGTAAAAAAAACAAAAAAACAAAAAGCCTCTAAAATAAATGAAAATACCAATTAAGCTAGAAATGATCCTCAAGTTTTGTACATTAAGCTTTACTTATTTTTTTTTATCCAATTTTGCCTTATATTTTGCCTTGACTCATGTAAGGCCAGTAACATAATTTTGATTCATAGCATCAAAAAAGTCAAAGCATTCTACCATAGAAAATAAATTTGATGAGTCCATTAATATTTGTTTGTGAATATTTTTTTATACAACAAGGAAAAAAAACATTAATGATAAATTAATAGGTTATTCCTAGTATCTTCGGTTGTTAAAGGAGGAACAGGAGCAAAACAGGAATATCCCAAAAACAAGAGAGAAAAGAAACTAATTCATATAAATATATCAACCAAAATGGGTCACTTTTATACATTAATTCAGAAAAATGAACTAAGGGGTATTCTGTTTGAAAAAACCTACTAGTTTCCTGCTGTGCTGTTAGCATATAATAGGAAGTGATGATTGGCTGGTTGGTCATTAGGCAAATTAAATGGCATCCTTTAAATGACATGTTCTCATCTTGTCAGCCACAGAGAAGTTCTCATTGGATCATCTTCAACATGTTCTCTGTGGCTCTGCTGCTGTTGCTGGTTGCTGGATCCTGTGAGTCTCTCAGAAATACTCACATTATGCTGATGCTATACATATTTTTACTAGTATTACACTTTGATTAATTTCATGTTGTCATCTACAGATGTGGAGTGTGAACAGCTGACACAACCAACCTCTATGACTGTGCAGCCAGGTCAACCTCTGACCATCAGCTGTCAGGTTTCTTATTCTGTGAGGAGCTATCAGACACACTGGATCAGACAGCCTGCAGGAAAAGGACTGGACTGGATTGGTTACATGTGCACTGGATGCACAGGAGCTCGCAAAGATTCTTTAAAGAGCAAGTTCAGTATTACAGTACAAGAGTCCAGTAAAACAGTGACTCTGAATGGACAGAATATGCAGCCTGAAGACTCTGCTGTGTATTACTGTGCCAGAGACTCACTGTAGCACAAATAAGCAGGAGGGTTGTACAAAAACCTCTCAGGACCTGAACACATAACTACCAGGGGAGGCGCTGTGAAACCACTAATGACTGCATTACAAATTCTCTGTCAAAGTCCTTGATAATTATTATGGAGATGTTTTAATTTCTCTTGTTTTATTTTGTTTTCCAATCCAACACAACATTTTTAGCACAATTATAAACACAAAGACTGTTGTTTCAGTTTTACTGTTTCAAAACCTGTGAAATAGCAGCTCAGCAGAAAAAGAAAACAACTCTTACATTGAGTTGATTTGTATGATTTGTTATAGTCCAGTTTATGGGGACTCAAACTCTTTGCTTGTGAAATTCCAACTATAATCTCCACAACTAAACACAAAATAGCATCACTCAGAGAGCTGCATCCTATTCAAAATATCAAATGAAGTAAATCAGCAAGATTATAAAGTATTGGAAGAGCCATTTGTGACTGGTTAACCTGTCATTATGCAAATTCAACATTCTAGTTTAAGTACTTCCTCTCATCCTGTCAGTCACAGAGGAACAGAAGATTTCATTGGATCATCTTTTATACCAACATGTTCTCTTTAGCTTTACTTCTTCTGCTGTGTGCTGGATCATGTAAGTTTTATTGAGAGACTCACATTGCAATTACACCTCACTCAGTTTATTTCATTAATATTCAATTGATTGATATTACAGTTTATTTAATTTGATGTTATCATCAACAGGTGTGAAGTGTGAACAGCTGACACAACCAGCCTCTTTGACTGTGCAGCCAGGTCAGACTCTGAGCATCAGCTGTCAGGTCTCTTATTCTGTCACCAGCTATGGCACAAACTGGATCCGACAACCTGCAGGAAAAGCACCTGAATGGATGGGTGTTATTTGGAGCGGTGGAAGTAATGATTATGCTAGCAATGTCCGAGGACGTATAGAAATCACCAGAGACACCAACAAGAAGATTGTATATTTGAGACTATCTGCCATGACACAAGAGGAGTCTGCTGTGTATTACTGTGCCAGATACACACTGTGGTTAATATGAGCAGAGAGGCTGTACAAAAACTCATCACAGTGCAGAAGTTAGGGTTGACATTAGCAAACAATAACTCAGGTGGTGGTTAGTGATTTCCTCTTCTCCCAACAGTTTTTCATTTTAGATGTGTATTTGAGAATTTGTAGCAGTTTTATGAAACAGGTTATGTTTATGTATTTTATTTATATTTATTGCTTTGAACAATACAACTAAAATAGAAGACAATAAATTTTCAGTGACAAAAAAACATGCACATATGAAATATATGCATATATGGCTATACCAGGGGTCTGAAACCACTTGCAGCTGCAGAGCTCTTTAACCTCCTTGTCTGGGCTAACTCTGGCTTAAAAAAACATTGAAAATGAAAAATGTTTCTTTCTTAATTATATTTTTATTTATCTTATTTTTAGTTATTCTGTTATACAGTTATCTTGGAGTTTGGAGGATATCCGCTATACAAAGCAAAGTTTCTACTTTTTATAGTCATCGTCACAGTGCTGCCCCAGATCTACCTTTGGTTTGTCAGAACTTCACCAGTAACTCTTACATTTCATTCATGTCTTCTCTCTCTTCCTGCTATAAGTTGTCACCATGATTACTTCTCAAGTCATCATCTACGTTCCGCACAGCAACATTACCCATATTAACAAACCTCCATAACTCTTATCTTCTTGTTAAAATGTGTCATAATTTCAGTTTACTGGTGAAATTGCTTGATTTCCTTGATGTTTTGTGAAAAAAAGTGTTTGTGCCGAAGTGAATATATTATTCAATTTGACTTCGAACTTTAATACATGGGTCACTGAATTTATTTTTCATTGAATACCTGAATGCAAAGCTTCTATTTGTTGGCATTTTTTTAATGCCAACATATCACTTTGAAATCACTTTGACATGAACAATAAAAAGTACTGATTGTTTAGCCTTAGAAGTTAAGCATGTTTGAAATGAGTAATTTGACCAAAAATGTTTCTGTTTCAACAAAGAAAATGCAGATAGTGTCCAAATGATAGCATTTGATTTATTTTAAAATCTAGTTTTAAAATAAATGCTGATGGCAACATTAATTTAGTTTTTGATACAGTGTCTTCTAATTGATAAATGATTGTGACCTTTTATTCAGAGAGCTTGGTATTATTTGATCCCTCACACCATGATCAAAAATGTATGAATTAGATTTTCTATATAAATTATGAATTTCTATATTTTTATCCCTTACATGAAGAAATGAATAGTCAAACTGTCAAGATGCTGTTTTTTTAAAACCCTAAATATACAAAAAAAGGCTCTCAATTTAAAGCATTAATAACTTGCCCTAAACTTGCTGAGCTACTGAGGAAATTATTCAAATGACTTCCTGACATCACAGTGTCTTGAAAGCCAACCTAATCTAATTAAGTTTTAAAATGAGCACTACTGTTCAAAGTCTTTTAGTTTTGTCTGTATGCAAAGTGAACTTCCTGTGAGTCTACTGTAAAGGCTGATTCTCTGCTGCTCGATGCACAGTTAAAGAAACTACCTTCTCATTGGTACCTTCACATAGCAACATGTTCTCTATAACTCTCCTGCTGCTGCTAGCTGCTGGATCCTGTGAGTCTGAAATAAGTGGCACACTCATTTATTTCATTTGGTTTAACTTTTTTAATACTTAATATCTTTCCTTGACAGATGTGATGTGTGAGCAGCTGCAACAGCCAGACTCTTTAACTGTGCAGCCAGGTCAGACTCTGACCATCAGCTGCCAGGTCTCTTATTCGGTTAGCAGCTACTACACAGCTTGGATCAGACAGCCTGCAGGGAAAGGACTGGAGTGGATTGGGATGAAATATACTGGAAAATCATACTACAAAAATTCACTGGAAAACAAGTTCAGTATTGCTTTAGACACTTCCAGTAACACGGTGACTCTGAATGGACAGAATATGCAGCCTGGAGACTCTGCTGTGTATTACTGTGCCAGATACCACAGTTATAAAAACAAGCAACAGAGCTATACAAAAACCTATCAGGGCCTGGATACTTGTAATTACAGTTTATCCACCAGAGGGAGCCCTGTTAGAACAATAGTGACACCAATCTGGTTACAAGTTCTATGACAAGCGAGAGAAAATGACATGTAGGTTACCTTTTTACTACTACAAAACAAACAAAACAAGAAAGAACAAAAATTAAAAGAAAAAAAAATCAGAAATCCATACTTTCAGCAAGGAATGTTATGGTTAGCCGTTTGCCTCTTTATGGTACTGACTGGGTGAAAGATAAGTATTTGATTTCAGTAAATTAGGGAGTTTTGTTGAAATATGTATGAAGGCAAAACTTTAAAATGAAAATATATAACAGAGTTTTAGCAGCTAGATTATAATAGAGGAACGAAGAGCGATATCAAGAACCTAAACCATTAAAGAACTTCTGCTATAATATAGGGAGTATAATCATTTGTGCTTTCTTATGACACTGTTGTAAACCAAACTGTTAATGTATTCACAGAAACTTCACACTCCCCATAAGTTGGCAAAACATGCTATGAATTTGAATTTTGGTGTTACTTTTTTCAGATGCTCCTCACTTAAACCTGTAGGGGGACGTCGTATGCAAACTGTTTCTGCTTTATAAATACACCAAGCACACTGTTGATAACTAGCATTTTATCTGAGGGAGAAACACTCAGACCACTTTACAAATATAACTTAGAAAAATCACATTTTTAATACCAAAGACATGTTAATTTTCTGGAGCTTAGTTTTTGTTTTTACCATTCATGGTAAGTTTAGTTTTCATGCTTCAATGAAAAAGTGTTAGCTGTCAAACAGGGTGCAAAATTACTGTTTTTGATTCCTACAGGTGTTTGGAGTGAGATCAAATTGCAGCAGCCTCAACCTTCTGAGGTGAAAAGACCAGGAGAAACTGTAAAGATTTCATGTGTCACATCTGGTTACACAATGACACAGTACAGCATGAACTGGATAAGACAGAAACCTGGGAAAGGTTTAGAATGGATTGGGCGGCTAAACACAGAGACAGTTGTTGGTACCTATGCCAGCTCCTTTCAGAGCCGTTTCAGCTTCACTCAAGATGTTTCCAGCAGCACTCAGTTCCTGCAGATCACCAGTCTCACTACAGAGGACTCTGGTGTTTACTTCTGTGCCCGAAGAGCCACAGTGACTGAAAACAGTGGAGCAGCTGTACAAAAAGTCCTAGAGCAATATGATTCCTCCATGATGTGTCTAGTCTGTTTTATCAAAGAGTACAGATCCTAACAGTTTTAAGACTTTTTTCATTTTCTACATTTCACTCATTCATTGCTGCATCTGTAACCCTTATCTCAAAGCTGTAGTCAATAAACATTTTTTCCCACCTTTCCTCATATAATCCTTTCCACTATGAATGGGAAGACAAGAGTTGAGAAAGAAGAGGACAAACATTTTTAAAAATACTTGCTGTAAATTTGATGTTTATTAATGCAAAGATGCAGCATAATTTATTGTTTTGGCAGTTTTACTATGCACATAATCATTTGTGACTAAATGTTTTTAAGTCAATTTATGATCAGAGATTAAAGTATCGGAGAGGGCAAAACTGTGGTGAATAAAACAACAGAGAATAACATGGATATGTATGTGAAGATTTGTTGAAGTTTAAATAATATAACAAAAAGGTTTCACTTGTATTATGTTCTAGATCAGCAGCTAAGATGTCACATTTATCTGACCCCGACTTATTGTTTTTATCTTGCCTTTAAAAAATAGAGATTACAAAATAGTGTAGTAATAAATTGAAAAGCTGAGGTGTTATGTTGTTTCATTTACTTCTGCAGGACAAAAAAGCATAAAATAAGAAACATTCGGAAAGCAGTCCAGTATTTATAAAATGACTAACAAAGCATATTATAAAATAAAAGTTGATTCATATTAGATATTTGCATCTTTAAATGTAAAATGTGTTTAATATTTTTCTTTCTTACTTACCGAAATTGTGTTTTAAATCAAAGTAAAAAAAAATAATTTCTCTGTAGGAACTCTATGCAAATTTTGTGGTTTCGCTTGTGATGCAAATGTAAAGAGTTCAGCTGGAAACCCTGTAAAAGGGGATCAGATCTCATTGTTTCAGCTGCACCAACCATGTTCTCTGTCACTCTGATGCTGCTGCTGTTAGCAGCTGGATCAGGTAAGAATTTATAGATTTGTGAGAATCACCAGATCATGGTTTGAATCTCACAAAATGTTGTTTTTCCAGGTGTTCAGTCTGAGACTCTGAGACAACCAGCCTCTGTGTCTGTGCTGCCTGGTGAACGACTGCAGATCACCTGTCAGGTCTCTTATTCTGTTAGCACATATGTAACATCCTGGATCAGACAGCCTGCAGAAAAAGGACTGGAGTGGATTAGTAGTGACACAATTATTAAAGATTCATTAACCAGTAAGTTCAGCGTCAATCTAGATGAATCAAACGACATAGTGACTCTGAGTGGAGAGAATATGCAGCCGGAGGATTCTGCTGTGTATTACTGTGCCAGAGATCCACAGTGACACAGATCAGCAGCAGAACTGAACAAAAACCTCACTGTGACTGATCAGCTGCTTCAGGAAGCTGAAACTTCTGATGTTCAGGAAAAAATTCTGTAATTAAAAGACTGTAATAAAAAAATATGTATCTCTATCTCTATCTCTCTATCTCATGACTACTTAAAAATATAGGCAGTCAAACGGTTTTATCATGCAATGAAGAAATCAGACCTTTGGAGTGTCTTTATTTAGTTTTAACTCTCAAACATGCATAGATTTTGGAATTGTGGACAAATGTTCAAGCTGAGAAAATATAACAGCTCTTTTATTTTGTCTTCTTCAGCTTTTTTGCAACCAATGTTTTGGTACTTATGCAGAAAATGTCAGATTTTAAAGGTTCAATTAACAAATTAACATTAAATATTTGTAAGATGGAGAGAAGGGTTATTCTTCATGATTAGTTTGTGATGTCAGAAGTTTTTGTTTCATGAGCTTTGGCAAAGTAAGGCTAAGAAACGTGCATGTAGAAAACCTTATTTACGTCTCACTCACTGCAGTTCTGATAATTTTTAATAACATTTTTAGTCAACAATAAAACACTTTACAAGAAAACAAATGCGTATGTGTTTCATCATCTAGACTGGCTGAAAATATGATAGGGAGTGAATCCTATACATGCAAACCTGCCCTCCTTTCAACCTCCTATAAAAAGGCCACAGTTCAGAGCTGAGTTTAGAGGATGTGTGTTAAATCAGTCAACATGTTTCCTGCTGCTCTGTTCCTGTTCTTAGCAGCTGCAGGTGAGTTTCTTCAATCTTTGAGATCTCTGTCAACCATAAGTCTCAACCAACAAGATTTCCTCTTTTTTCTGACTTAGTCAATTCTTCTTTCAGCAGATGTGAAGTGTGAACAGCTGACACAGCCAGCCTCTGTGACTGTGCAGCCGGGTCAACCTCTGACCATCAGCTGTCAGGTCTCTTATTCTGTTACCAGCTACTGGACAGCTTGGATCAGACAGCCTGCAGGGAAAGGACTGGAGTGGATTGGAGAAGCAAAAGGATCTTCAACAGATTACAAAGGTTCTCTCAGAAACAAGTTCAGCATTTCTACAGAATCCTCCAGTAACACAGTGACTCTGAAGGGACAGAATTTGCAGCCGGAGGACACTGCTGTGTATTACTGTGCCAGACTCCACAGTGAAGCAAAACATCAACAGATCTGTACAAAAACCCATTCAGTAGCTGAAGACTTGAAATACTGTAAACCTCCAGAGGAGGCACCACCAGACCATGAGTTATTTGGCAGCAATTTATTCCATACTTATATCAGTTTTCTATGTCCAGAGACATAGAAAAATCGTTCCTTTATTCATAGGTTCATGTATCAAAGATTGAACCCTGGACAAATCACATGCTTTTCACAGAATAAAACAGAGACATACATAAGAGACAACTACAGTCCTTGCATACACTCAAACCTAAGGGTAGGGTTTGAGTGTATGACTACAGGACTACAGGAAGTAGTCCTGTAGTCTACAGGACTACTTCCTGTAGTCCTGAATATTCAGGACCTGAATATTCAGCCTGGAGAGGATCCATACCTGTTCAGGGAGGAAAATGTGAACTTCCTGAAAAGAGTCTGTGACCCACAGTCAAACTCAACCAACATCAGTTTGGAAGATAACTCCAACAGTTCTTCCTTTTTATAAAATCTATTATTGCATCAAGAGTTCATGCATACACATTTTAAATAATTCACATCAGAAAATCTTTATCATTCCTGTATAGCAGGCTTAAAATCAACAAAAGATATATCTGCAGATGTACATTGTGAGGACTAGATTTTCTGCATTTTTTTAGGGTTTCTTGTCACTGGTGACCTATATTCATTCATATCTGGACAGGAGGCAGGGCCACAGTGTGAAGGGGAAAACATGCAGTAAAAGGCCAAAAATCAATCATCTTCATCACATGCTGTGCCTGCTCTACCACTGAGTCATGTGGTGCCCCTTCTTAAGTATTGCACAAGGCGGTTCAACATGTTGGTTCAAGAAATTAACTAAACATGTTAATATAAAACATATACAGTTCAGGAGGAAAAAATAAAATGCTTTAAATCTATCTTTTACATACTCTTTGTGTAGCTATTTTGAAGGCATGTTTATTTAAAAACTTTAGTTATACAGAATTATTTTGAATTTAGTCTTACATCGGTCGACACTGATAAGACAAACTATAGAAGAACAAAATATGTTTGCTTTGTACGGGTATAAGAAAAAATTGGAGGAAATTAAAATTAATTTGTGCTCCTTCAACTTTTTTACCTAAATCAGAACATTTGAAGAAATTGTTTTATTCCTACCAGGCTTTGGTGCTTAAATAAATGTGAACGTTTTCCTAAAAACCACAACAGTAATAACTGAATCCTGTCTTTCAGTTTCCTCCTCCCGTCTGCTGCTGCTGGTGTAAGATTTTGTTTCAGAGTTTCTCACAGTGATATTTGGGGCCACAGAGATATACACCAATACAAAAACCTCAGAGCAAAAACCTGTCTGTAATTCATAATAATGACTATAAATAAGCATAGATTTCTACATTTCTACCTTTGTAATATGAGGTAAGAACACAGTGTTGCCATTTTGATAAAATGACTGATATTTTTCAAATGCACATTAATTAGACTTTAATTCACAGACTATAAGTCATATTTTTGAGTGTTTTAATTGCATTAGAGAAATGATACTTAGTTTCTTTCAGAATCGTTACACAAAAATATCCATCTCATAAGACTGGACCAATGTTGAAACTCTTTTATGTGAATATTCAGTTTTTATAAAAAAATTTTGTGGTGCTTCAGGTTTTTGTTCAAGCAGTCAATGAAGATGTAGCACTGTGAGATTTAGACTACTGGGGTGATGGAACAACAGTCACGGTTCTACCAGGTAAAAATTCTATTTATCGTTGTTGTTTATGATAATATTTATGTAAAATGTTAGCTTAGTTTTAACTTTTGATGCTCCTGTTAGCTGACAGTCATGTTAAATCGTTTTGGTGTTATCTGAATAAATTGCATTTGTAGATTTACTTTTAGTTTTGCAGACGAATCTTATTAATATTTTATTTCAAACCAGATTATAAAACACTGCAGTAATATTGCAAACTGTCAAAAAAATTATTTAACATTGTCTCCAGTAAAAATGTTTTTGATTCAGTGTTAAATAATTCCAAAGTTTTCATTACTATGAGTTTAAAAGTGTCTGGAAGTTGTTCCCTACAAATGTTTCATTTTTCATATTTTTATTTGAGTTCTGTTATCCAGATCAACAAATGTAATCTGTTAAAAAAAAGTTATTGATGGTCCAGATTGTAAAAATTGTATTTTCCAGAAAATATGACAATGAAGATTTACTTAGATTGTGAAAAAGGCTGTGGAGGAAAAAGGGACATGACAGCGATTCATCGGAAATAAATGCTCTGCATTTGAAATCCAAACAGAAGAAAATACTACAGGAAGACAAAAAAATTATAATAAATTGCATACAATTATACAATTATTTGCAATTATGCAAATAATTGCTAGTGATGTCATTTTTTTTGTTATAACTTCTCACCTAAATAACATTTAGTTGAGAGACAATTTTGATTTGCAAAACAGAGGCATAGTGGCAATTTAGACGCACAAGAAGAACTAAGAATAATTTATGCTCAGACAACTCACAATAACTACAGAAAGAT